>APFE030560432.1:0-12083 GCA_000404065.3 Pinus taeda
TTTTTGGTTGTGAGGAATTCCCATGAACCATTGAGACTCCTATATCATTTTGCATACCATAAAAACCTTGTTTACATTGATTCTGCTGTCATAGGACAACATCTCATGCGTGATAGATCATTCTCAAGACTCGTATTGGTACTACAGCTAGCAGGAAGGGTTGGTCTGCGAAGGCATGAAGTGCAGTGGATAATCCCTATATATAAAATGACCCTATATATGAGCCTTCTCTGTTTACACTACAAACAAATTTACTTGGACATAGAGGCCTAAGGAATCAGGATCCACAAAGCCGAATTGTGTTAATATTGCACAAAGGTTTAAAGACCTTTTTCCTTCAAAAATAAGATTAAGGAACAATCCCTAACTCTATTAACATTGTACACAGGTTTGAAAATCATTTTAATTAAGTGCAATTTAATTATTTTGTGTTTTGGATTTTTTTATTTACGGTTATAATTTTCGGTAAGATTATGATTTTGTATTATTTAAAATATTTTTTTGAATAGATAAATAGATTAGTACTATGGAAATTCCTTCTACTCACACATCTGGATTATGCAGATTTAAATTATGTAAATTTTACAACTCAAACTTGTGATTCTAACTCTTTCTTATTAAATTTCAACGAATTAAACAAAAAAATATAACAAAAAAACACCAAAACATAAAAGATTTCACTGGATTAAACTAACCCTTACCAAATGGAATATTATAAAAGCACTACAGAATTATGCTTTCAATGTTTAAATCAATGAAAACTACGGCTACTCCCCACCCACAAGATTAAACATTTCTATGAAACAAAGATATCAGAAATTGCAATAGTAAATGGTTTAATCAAACAGTCAGAAATATGGCAATGAATCAAAATCAATGAAAACTATAGCTACTCCCGAACCACAAGATTAAAGATTTCTATGAAACAAAGATATCAAGAATTGCAATATTAAATGGTTTAATCAAACAGTCAGAAATATGGCAATGAATCAAAAAAATATGTCCAAGCAAATATCACTCAAGGTTATACATCAAATCCTTCAAGAAAATAAGTAAAATTTCATGTTGGAACACATTTTCCCTTTTAATTTTCATTCATCCAGCCTAATTTTGAACCAGAATTAAAAAATAATTAATACAGAACATGAAAAAAATTAAAAAATTGCATGGGAGAAAACGCAACTAAATTTGCATGGGGAGAAAACACAACTACTTTTTGTCTGACATCAATATCTATTGTAAGCTGTGTATAATTATGTCTCACATAACTAAATATCTGGAATCTACAAATTTTACAACTAAAAATGAAAGGTATCACTTTTACATTTTCTAAAAATATTTTATAAGGGAACAAATTACACAATCTCCCATATCTATCTAGTTGGGACCCTGATATATGTAAGATCTTGAGCCTGTTGGGACCCTGATATATGTAAGATCTTGAGCCTGCCAAATTTCAGGGCCTGCTCATATCTAGAGGGTTTAAAACTATCTTTTCTTATGCCCAAACTAGGGTGAGAACATGTTCTATTCTTAATATACAACAAACAATATATGATTCAGCTTAAGCCATATATAGATGAAGGCAAGTGATCAAAGTTCCAGCCCTTCCCATTTTATAGTGGGTTACTGTATCATGTTGATGCAAACTTGGAACCCCGACGTTACCCCTATTAATACAGAGTTGCGGATCCATGTTAAAATGAATCAATGTATTGTGTTAATGCTGAGTTGGGGGCCATGCTAAAATAGGTTACTTATTATATTAAGTTGGGTGTTAGGGTTCAAAACTCATTACACATTAGATAAATATTAAAAACTCGTCCAAAAGCCCAAACAAGAAGATTCAATCCCTAACATATGCAATAGAAAATTCATCCAACAATCTACAGATGAGTTGGGGGCCATGCTAAAATAGGTTACTTATTATATTAAGTTGGGTGTTAGGGTTCAAAACTCATTACACATTAGATAAATATTAAAAACTCGTCCAAAAGCCCAAACAAGAAGATTCAATCCCTAACATATGCAATAGAAAATTCATCCAACAATCTACAGAGGAGAATGCGACTATGAAAACATATACCCACCATAGCACACAAACTATCTATAATCTGATACCGTCAATCACAAAATCCATGAAAAGATGACATATCTGCAACTGAAAATTAAAACAGTAAAGAAAAATTCTTTTAGTTCTTTTCATGTTCATAAATGCCCCTTACATATATCCCATCTCCCTAACACTACAAGGATTATCTATTTATATATCCCATCTGTGTACATATGCCACAGTGTTTTATATAAATAAAATTCATCAGCTTTGAATTTTAAAAAATATAAAATTTTATATGACATGTTGAATAAATTACAACAGCGTGTCAGGAGATAAAAAGTAAGAAAGCACAACAGCATATTTTAAGATTAAAATGGGCAACAGACAATTTTATAGCACCTTGAATAAATCACAACAGCGTGTGAAGAGGAAAAAGTAATAAAACACAGCATATTAAGATAAAAAAGGGCCACAGACATCCCACTAAAATGCAGAATGTTGAGATAATGACAAAATCCCCACTGTCTAGATCCTCACTATGTAAGAAAATTATACGGGGAGAATAACCAAATCCAGCTGTCTAATCCTCACTAACTAAGAATATCATATCTTTTATACCCGTCTGACAAGAACTGTCACTAATAAAACAACAAAAAGTATCAGAGAAGCCTTTAAAGCTCTGTCCATATCCCCATCTTTCTCCAACAGGATTTTCTTGTCTGTGAATCCAAGAAATTGGTTAACAACTTCTGTTGTTTTCTCCGTGAATTCCATCACCTTCGTTTTAATATTTTCAATAGTCCGCAAGAAAGGACTCTCCTGATGAAAAGAAGACTTGTCTGAGTCCTTGGATGTTTCCAGAAGCTTTATTTCACCTGCAATGGACAATCATTCCCAAGTGTCAAGACTTACAGGCCAAGCATTTATTTGAAAAAGAGAAAAATGTATACACAAAGCAATCAAAAAAATTAAGGTTCTCAAAGAGAACTCCAAGTGAAGATAGCAATGACCTTGCTGAAATGATCGTCTGAATTCATGAGCCTTCTCATTTTTAAGCAAAGCATCCAAGACAGCTTTATCTGATGCCACTGACATGACCATTCTCTGCATCAACATAAATCGATCAGCTACCAGAAACAGAGCACCTAACAAATCATCCAAGATTTGAAAAGTAAATCACCACAAATAACTATTCTCAGGTAAGAAAATCGACAAATTGTATTTGAAGGTCCTTCTCTAGATCCTTCAGAAAGTACGGATGTTAAAAAAGGAAATTAAAACAAGACCTGGATAGCAGGATTGTCTCTTAGCAAGTTGAATGCCTCACGGACATTATTGTGCCCAACCTTCTGCAGCATTCTGTAATTGTCTTCATGCAATTCTAGCTCCATTTGGTTATCTGATGTCCCAGAGGCTCTGTTCAAAATTTCTTGGATACCTGAAGCTTCAACTAAATCAGATCGTTCAGGCATTAAAGAGGAAGATGATGTTGTTTCATTACCAAAGGTGTCAACTTGAATTGAATCGGATATTTCATGAACTGAAGAGGATGGTGATGATGCCGGTTTATGATCAAAGGTGTCAGCTTGAATTGAATTGGATATTTCATGAACTGAAGAGGATGGTGACGATGCTGGTTTGTGATCAAAGTATAGAATATTTTTCATAAATTAAAATTATTTTCAATATTAAAAACGAAATTTAAGATTTAAATGTTTTCTTAAATTTGATTTTTCCTTTTTACTTTATTTTTTCCCTTTCTTATTTCTATAAACATAAATTCAGGGATCCTTATATAAATATTAAATTAGAGTCTGTTTTACAATGGTCTATAAAATTTAACAAAATGGAGGAGCCCGTTTGGGGCGTGTAAGGGACATGAAAAGCACATTACTTGTAGAGTTCAGTCTTCTATTATTGGTGATGCACGTATCCCCTTTATGCTTGGGACATGAGTAAGGAGATAGTAGCTAGTTTTGTTAAATATTATATATATATATAAATAATATAATATATAATAATGGGTTTTTAGTTTTATAATTAAATTGGGTTTAAATCTTGTACTATCTTTTTTCATTGCAAAAATGAATAATAGATATATAAAATTTAAAAATAAAATAAATGGTTTAAAAATTTATTTAAAATGTAAAATATAATAGTTATTTTAAAATATTTTAAGTTTTTTTATTATCTCTAATGTATTTTTTATAAATTGTATGAAATATTTTGTTTTTTGTTTTGTTTTTTTATCTTTAACGATGCTTCGAATTTAGTTGTTTCTCGCTGAATCTGGAAAACTAGCTCACGAGTAGCCGCCCACATGAAGACAATCCAGCAGAATAGTGGAGGGGTCTGCGGAGGACGTACTCGTGGTATTTGGTTTAGTGCCGAGGGGTCTAAATTTAACAAGAGACTGCCACATTAGCAAAGAACCAACTCAAATAATTAAGATTAGGAAATATATTAAGTTTCAAATTAAAATAGAAAAAATAACCAAGTCAAATATTAACTAAGGAGCTCAATCAAAAAAAGAAAAGGAGTCAATATCATAGGAGGTAAGACCTTATAATAATTAAAAAGAAACAAAATAATTAAAAATAAACCAAATGAAATCATAAATAAATAAAATTCAACCAAAGATAGTCAAAGTAAGAGAGACTAAAGTATTAAGGTCATACAATCAAATTAAAGACAAACCAAAAAATATAAATATACAACGGGTCTAAGAACAAGATGATAAATAGATTTCTAAAAACTTAAAAAGAATCAAAAGCCCACAAAAGACAAGAAGAAAGCTAAAAACAATTAGGAGGACAAAACAGGGATCCAACTTCAGGTAATATTTCAACCATCGTCTCTATTCAAATTGGTAGGCCTTCTCTCAATTTCTAAGACCTCAAATTTTCGATGATGGAAATGACTAATCTTGTCAATGACTTTGGCCTCCTCAATGCAGATGTGATGTTTGGTTTTATCTACATGTTCAATCAAAGAAGAGGAGTGAATCCTGTCATGCCTGATGTCAACGCCATGCTCACGAATCCTTTCATTAATTGAGCGACCAATCTCACTTAGGTAATGGGTCCCACAAGAACAAGGGATAACGTAAACAACTTTCAAATATATAGGGTCCACTGGGTCCTTAGCAGATCTTAGGGAACTCTGGATGGTATTCAAAGGTCTGAAGATTGAAGGAACCTTATGCTTCCTTAGTATCCTCGCAATTTTGTCAGTGGTCCCTTGAATAAAAAGGAGATGAACACCAAAAAACGATTCTTAGGTTCAATCCTAGCCTTATGACCTTTTTCGTCTTTCAGGAAAGCCTTAGTACATTGGTTTCTACTGTAGTCATTATTCAAGAATACATTCAGGAGGTGCGCTTTCTCATCATTAAGATGGTTGCCATCATAAACTCTTAAAGCTCTAAGCGGTAGAGTGTTGAGAACACAAAGCTTTTGAGCCGACAAATGATGAGAATTTGCATGAAGATATTGCTCTGTGTGACTTTTCTTTCTAAAGACTTGATGAGAAAAAGAGCCATAACTATTTTTTGAAAGCAGGACGTCAAGGAAGGATAGACTACCATATCTTTCAAATTCCATGGTGAATTTTATGGAACCATATTAATTATTAAGATGAAGGAAAAATAGGTCCAATTCTTGTTTACCATGGGACCAGATGAGACAAGTGTCATCTAAAAACCTCTTCAAAATCTTAGGCAGAAGACGAGAAGAGGTTAAGGCCTTTGATTCAAAATTCTCCATGAATAGATTACCCACCTCATTGACCTCATTGACTTCAGTGACCTCATTAGGCGTAATACGCTTAATGACTTCAGTGACCTCATTGATGGGGATGTTACTGTAAATGGAGACCACATCAAAACTCACCAGTTTGTTGTACGGATTAAGAGTAATGTCCTTTAACTCATTGATAAATGGTGTAGAGTCCTTGACAAAGGATTTTGTACCGTCAACAAGGGGCTTAAGCTTCATAGATAAAAATTTAGCATGAAGATAGGTTGGCCCTCCTATCATGTTCACAATGGGTCTCAAAGGGGCCCCTTCCTTATGAATCTTTGTGATATGAAATGGAGAAAATTAGTAATTTTGTGTTAATTCCCCATTCAGAATAAAACCCAAGAGCCTTATCATTTTCCTATCAAGTGCTTAAGGATTCAATATTCTTGCTTAATTAACTAATTCCCATGAGAGCTTCTTATGTAAATGTTAGAAACAATTTAACATAAAACATATGCTGAACAACAACAAAATAACAGCAAAGAACATCAAAATGCAACACACAACACATCTGAAGATGAGTTTAACAAAATTATGACACTTTGATTTTTGAGCATAAACTTGAGCACTTGATCACATTGGGAGGCCATAGATTCTAGGGTAAGAGGGCTACTTTCGGTCAACTTATGTCTAAACAAGTTGACTCAGCTACAAGATTTTATAGCAAGATCCACATTTTTGGAAATCTTCTTCAAAGGATCCTTATTAATTTTCCTATAGCTCCCGGTATTACAAGGGTGCTCCAACATATTCTTCCAGTAATCTTCTCTATCAAGAATAACCACCACACCACCCTTGTCGGCTTTGAGAATAACAACATCCTTGTTATTATTTAGAGACTTGAAAGCGTCAAACTCAAGTTTCCTAATGTTGTTCTTGGGGAGCTTAGCCTTTCTAAGAAGAACCACACAATCATGTCTAATGATATCTTTAGTGATGTCAGGTAAGTCTCTAATACCATACTCAATGTCATAAATGATATCGTCGACCGAGATCTTTCTAGGAGCAAGGGAAAAACTTAAGCCTTTCTCCAAAATACTAAAGACTAGAGGGTCAAAAGAAAAGCTCGAGATATTGACAAACATGCTACTAGACGAGGAAAGAAAATTAGAACAAGGATTGTTGGATGAACATAAAGTCCTACTAATGACTGACTTATTCAAGGAGGATTTTTAATCAAAGGCCTTAGCATCTTCTCATCTTCTCCCTAAGATGTGGAAGAGCTTTGTAGATGACACTTGTGTCATCTGGTTCCATGGTAAACAAGAATTGGACCTGCTTTTCCTTCATCTTAATAATCAGTCTGGTTCAATAAAATTCACCATGGAATTTGAAAGCAATGGTAGCCTGCCCTTCCTTGACATCCTCCTTTCAAGGAATGGTGATGGCTCTTTTTCTCATCAAGTCTTTAGAAATAAAATTCACATGGAGCAATATCTTAATGCTAATTCTCACCATTTCCCGACTCAAAAGATTGGTGTTCTCAACACTTTAGCGACTAAAGCTTTAAGAGTTTTCGATGGCAACCATCTTAATGATGAGAAAGCACACCTCCTGAATGTTTTCTTGAATAATGGGTACAATAGAGACTAGTGTACTAAGACTTTCCTCAAGCCGAAAAAAGTCTTGAGCCTAGGATTGAACCTCTGGATCGTTTTTATGGTGTTCACCTCCCTTTTATCCAAGAGACCACTGACAGAATTGCGAGGATCCTAAGGAAGCATAAGGATCCTTCAACCTTTAGACATATGAATACCATCTAGAACTCCCTAAGATCTGCTAAGGACCCAAGTGGACCCTAAAAATTTGAAAGGTGTTTATGTTATCCCTTGCTCTTGTGGGACCCCCTACATAGGTGAGGTTGACCACTTAATTAATCAAAGGATTCGTGAGCACATTGCTGACATCAAACATGGCAAGATCCACTCCTTTGCTTTGGTTGAACATGCAGAGAAGCCAAACAACACATCTGCATTAAGGAGGCCCAAGTCATTTCCATCATCAAAAATTTAGGGAGGCCTTAGAAATTGGAAAAAGGCCCAGCAGTTTGAATAGAGACGATGGTTGAAATATTAACAGAAGTTGGGTCCCTGTCTTGTCCTCCTAATTGTTTTTAGTTTTCTTCTTGTATTTTGTGGACTTTTGATTCTTCTTACGTTTTTAGAAATTTCTTTATAGTCTTGTTCTTGGACCTATTGTATATTTATATTTTTTCGATTGTCTTTAATTTGGTTGTTTTTAGAAATTTCTTTATCATCTTGTTCTTAGACCTATTGTATATTTATATTTTTTCGGTTGTCTTTAATTTGGTTGTATGGCCTTAATACTTTAGTCTTTCTTACTTTAATTATATTTGGTTGAATTCTATTTATTTCTATTTTCATTTAGTTTATTTTTTATTATTTATAAAGTGTAACCTCTTAGAATATTGACTCCTTTACCTTTCCTTGGTTAATGTTTAACTTTATTTTTTCTATTTTAACTTGAAACTTAATACATTTCCTAATCTTAATTATTAGAGTTGGTTCCTATATTTAACAATATTATTTAAATAAATATTTTTGTCTTAATTAACCATTTATGTTGGTTGATAATTAAAAATCATTTTATTTAGGTTTGGTAGTGGGAATTATCCACACACATGTTGAATCTAGAAAGAATGATGTCTATATATGGTGGTATATGCAAATTGCGTTGAGTGTAGACAATGTTTGGGTGATATTGAAGGTTACGGATCATTGGTGAAACATGGTGTAACTTGTGACGAAATTTTTAACACGGAATAATCTAAAAATTAGATACAGAGCTAGAAAATATTGACCCTATTTTTAAATAAATAATTTATAATAATGAGAATAATATATTAATTTTATATAATAATTTAAAATAATAATAATACGGTTTTATGTTAATATATTAAATTTTATAAATAAATAATAATAATTAATAATAATTATTAACTTATATAAATTTATATAAATAATTAATAATAATAAATATATTTTAATAATGTAAATTTATAAAATAATTAATATAATAATAATATTTAAATTTAATAATAAATAATAATGATAATAATATAATTGTTTTTTTTTATTATTATATATCGAAAAAACCCAGGGTCATTTTCTAACTTTAAATGGATATTCGAATAGAAGATATGAGTTTCACCAAACCCATATTCTCCTGTGATGTTAGCCTTTGAGTATTTTTTAATTGGACCTCAAATACGTGGTGTTTTTGCCGTCCATTGAAGGTGATTTTGACTCGAAAAACAAGCTTAAGCCCATTTGATTTTATTTAATTAAATTGCCCGACCGGGTCTCAAATACGAGGTATTTTTGCCGTCAATTGAAGGTGATTTTGACTCCAAAAACAAGCTTAGGCCCACTTGACTTTATCTAATTAAGTTGGACCAATCGGGTGTGCTGATTTGGTTGCAACTATTTGAATCGTTTGTGTGTATTTTTTATATTATAAGATTTTATATTATTTATAGGTTTTTTATATTAAATTAAAATGTATATATAGTATATATATAAATTTTTGAAATTTTAAAATTTGATATATTTGAATGCAATATTAATAAATTAAATTTATTGGAACTTGATTTTATTTATTAAGAAATATGATATTAAAATGATCAAAAATTGAAGTTAAATATCGCAAATTAAATTTTGAATGCTTTTTTTAATGTGTACAATGTTTAAGATAATTGTATAGAGGCTATATGACTCACAAATAACTTTAATAATATATTTACCAAAATTTAAATTGGTTATAAGTGGGATTTAAATTTGAGTGGAGAGGATAATAATTTGCTTCCAAAGTACTTAACTACACTTTACTAAAAACACTAACTCTTCTATTTACAATAAGAAATTGTCTTATCGTATTAATCATAACTTAAATCTTAACTTCATATTTACAAACATATATGTGCATTAATTTTTTTGAAATACAGAAAAAATGTAAAGGTAAAATAAGGAATAAATGATATCATAATGTCATTAATTGTATTCAAAATAATAAATTCACCCACTAAATGAAAGAAACCCAGCAATAGTTTTTTGAAAGGGAATGGATGAATGCCATGCAAGGAAGCTAAGATATTGTTATCATGTATATTTGCAGGGAAGTTATACATTCTTTTCTCACATTCCAAATATTTCATATATCAAATAAAGTAGTGGTCCATTAACTAATTTATATTTAAATTTTATGTTTTGGGAAATGTTTTAAAAAATCACCACACAAAAAACTGAGATTTACTCTACTGAAAATACAGGCAAAATGTTGCAAAATATTGTTATGCAAAGAACCCGGGCTTTGAAAATGTAGATATAATATTGCTCTACATAGACACTATTGCTCTCATAGTATACAAATATTGTAGAATCTAGGCCAATTCATAAACCAAGATAATTATGACAAAAAAGACATATAAAAACCAATGAATAAAACATAGTGACTGCGTGAGCTCAGTAAATCTCATCTCAAATCAAACCAATGAGTATATTGTTATATAATAAACCTATTACCAGTATGATTATCAATCATTTGACTAATATGAAACACACTACCAATCTTCTGAACCCTAATTCTGAGCATTGACCACCCTAATAATATATTTTCATAATTTTTTACACAGGAAAAAACAAAATCTGCTGACTATTTATCAGCAATTACATGACAAGATAAAGCATTGTCCCCAACACTACCCCTTAATGCTTGATGATGGTTTACTATCTTATCTCGTAGTGCCAAAAACTGATATTTTTCAATTGCTTTAGTGAAAATATCCATTGGCTGATCATGAGTATTTATGTGCTTTAATTCAATATCCTTCTTCTGCACCAAATCCCGAATGAAGTGATATTTCATGTCAAGATGCTTTTTCCTGCTGTGATGAACAATATTTTTTGCTAACTTGATAGCACTTACATTATCACAATAAATCATTAAAGGATGAATTTGCTTTTCTCCAATTTCTTCCAAAAATTTTATGAGCCAAAGAGCTTGTGTTCCTCCTGAGGTAATTGCAACATACTTTGCTTTTGTGGATGAGAGGGAAACATTGCTTTGTTTTCTTTAGCTCCATGTAATCAAACCATAACCAAAAGAGAAAAAATTTCCATATGTGGACTTACGGTTATCCATACTACCTCCCCAATCTAAATCGCTAAATCCAACAAGATTGAAGTTTTCAGAAGAGTAATAGTGAATACCAAAATTTAGAGTGCCTTTCACATATCTTAAAATCCTCTTGGTTGCCTTCATATGTATTTTAGATGGATTTGTCATATACCTTGAAACAAGTGAAACTGAATATGTAATATTAGGTCTTGTGTGGGTTAGAAATATCAAGCTCCCCACAATACTTTTGTAAGTTGTCTCATCAACTAAATCATGTCCATCATATTTACATAACACAACTCCATTAGCACTTGCAGTAGGGGATGGATTACAATCAAGCATGTCAAATTTCTTTAGCATATCCTATGCCTATTGTCTGACAAATGAAAATATCTTCCTTACTTTGATAAACCTCCATTCCTTGAAAATATTTCATGAGGCCTAGTTCTTTCATGTCAAATTTATTCATCATAGAAACTTTGAATTTATCATTCAGCTTAGAACTAGTACCCATATGCAATAGATCATCAACATACAAACTTATGATAGAATATCAATACCTTCTTGTTTGTAGGAAAGTCTAGGATCACTCTTACTTCTTTGGAAGCCATTTTCTTGAAAGTATTCATCAATCCTAGCATACCACACTCTTGGTGCTTGCTTGAGACCATACAAATCCTTCTTCAACTTGTAGATATTATTCTCTTTCCCTTCTACTTCAAAATCATGTGGCAACTCCACATATAACTCCTCTTTGAAGTACCCATTCAAGAAGGCACTTTTCACATCCATATGATGTATGCTCCACTTTTTCTGAGATGCTAATGTAATAAACATTCTAATGGTCTCTTGTCTTTCTACTGGTGCAAATGATCCAGACTTAAACAGGAACGCAACAAAATATAGAGATAACCATATACACAAAGATGCAGTGCAAATAATGCTTCATTTCATTAATGTAAAATACTGAAATATGCTTACAACCAGAAATGGAAATAAACCTGCTAGGGCGATGGTAGCTTATCTCTGAGAACAGATGTGATGGCTACATGCTTCTAAACTATGTTACAATGAGGCTCGAAGGCCTATTT
>APFE030560434.1:7651-48215 GCA_000404065.3 Pinus taeda
AAAAAAGTCAATTTTGGCAAAGTTAGCTCTCACATCCGCGCCCCCTGGCTCTCACTTCCGCGCACCTTTGCAGCAACTTTTGAGTGGGTTACACTGGTCCAAATCAGGTGCAAGATGGCTCATTGGAAATCCTGGTCTGTCTACTTTCCATTCCAAGTGGAATTTCTGAATTTGGAGTTGTTTTGCCCCCTCAAAAACCATTTCTCCCAAGGTCACTTTCTGCAACTCAAAAAGTGGGCAGAAAGTCATTTTTTTGATGTATTTTGAGCTTTGTCCCGAAAGGGGCTTGACTTAAACCAAGTATGACACGGAAGAGGGATGACAGTGCGATAAGGCAAGTCCCGAAAGGGGCTTGACTTAAACCAAGTATCACGCGCGCGCTTTATTTTTGTACATACGTATGCTTTCAGTAGTGTGTTGTGTGTGCGTGTTTGTTTAGTTTTTATCTCAGTGTGTCGGCATGATTTCCGCTTATTGTGTCTTTTGCTTCTTGAACAGATGTCTGGATCGCCTTACGTTGGTTTCGCTGATGGTGCTTCCCGCAGTACTTGTGACTTGTCATCTGCGGCATGGGTGATCTATGATCCTCATGGTGAGTTAGTAGATATTAAAGGGGTGTGTCTGGGTTGTACGATGAACAATGTGGCTGAATATAGTGCTGTGATTGAATTATTAGCTGAGGCGATTAACCTCGGCATTCGCAAATTGGTTGTAAACTTGGATTCTCAACTTGTAGTCCACCAGCTCAACGGACGTTATTCCGTCAGAGATCATCGCATTTTAAATTTGTATTTACGTGTTAAGTTATTGGAAAGAGATTTTGATTTTATTACTTATCAGCATATTCCAAGACGATTTAATGTAGTAACCGATGCATTAGCTAACTATGTATTGGACAGACATTTGCATAATATGTGAATCAACATAATACAAGAAGCATAAAAAACAATAAACCATAACAACATGTATATATGTATATGTATATATATATATATATATATCGTGTGGCGCACTGAGGCGCTCAAAAAATAAGTGTACATGTCTGGATAGAGTCTGTGTTCTCCGTACATCTGAGACACATGTCTCTAAAAAAATATGCAGAAAAGTAAAGCCTAGGAGTCTAATCACAGTGGTGCTCATGATAGCACGTCACCGCATGCACCAATCGCCTCAACAGGCGATGGACGCGAGTCGGCACCCCCACTGTGTGCCTCTGATATGCAAAGGGCACGTCCGCCAATCTAGCATAACCCAGAATCCCTTGGGTGAGCCCCTCGAGATTCTGTATCAGCTCTTCCCCCACGGTACCCCCTGCTTGAGGGTCAGCTATAGGTTGGCCCCTCCACGCTATAGGAGACAGGCCGACTGGTCGCTCTGTGCCAACATCTGCATACACATACAACCGTCATCAGAACAGGCATGCATTTAAAAAGGAAAAACAATGAAAATACATAAAAAATCAAAAACATGGAGTTCATACCTAACTCCTCCTCCCGTTCCTCTCCCTCTGGTAGTGGAAGGTCTAGGTCCCCCATGAAATTGGTCCCCGCGTACCGCCAATCCTCTACTACGATCAGCTGTCGGAGAAGCCATATGAATAATTAAGGCCGCCATGACATCTCTTGACCCCCTCCTCCTCTGGGCATCAATGCTGCCCAACGAGCCATCCTAGGCTCTCGTGGCAATGGATCAGCCACTACAACTCCCTGGATCTGGAAAAGTGGTAATCGTTCCAAGAAGAATGACACCACAATTGAGCCATACACGAACTGTTTCACCCCTGCACACTTACAATTTGTGAGCTACCTTTTGATATTGGTAGTCACAGCTGTAGCCCAAAAGATGGTGGGGCTGAGGCATTCTGTTGCTAGTAGCAGATTATTTTTGCTCGCCTCATGGGACGCTTGTACCCCAGCTGCACGCGTGATGGTGAATAGAATCGCCTTGAGTGTTAAGTCCTGGATGGTGTTGATAGCCACCTTGGCACTGTTCCTCCCAAATTGTGCTTCCGGACACACTCGGGCCTTTACCTCGCCTACCTTCTCTCCAGAAGGTCTACTTCCAGTCAAAATGGGAATTGCCCCTCTCCGTGACAGCCCAGTAATGAAGTATACATCGGATACCTCCAGCTCTAAGGTCTGGCCCCGTAGACGAAATACTTGGTCGTCCACGTCCCAAGCATCAATTATGAACTGTAAAAATTCAGGTTGAGATCGCATATATGATGTGAGGAAGAACTTTTTGAGGCCACAGTCCCTCAAAGCATTCATACACCCCACATCTTCAATGGCCAAGGTGTCCATGGCATCGTGTTCTCGTTCTTTCCACTCTACCACCATTTTTGCTTGTTTCCTGCACCCACAAGGATAAATAAACCATCATTAGAACCTTGGTAAATTTATAAACCGGAAGGAATTCAAATGCAATGGAAAATCTATCAAAAAGTTTGAGTTGTGCGGTTAGCACGACCCCTTTGGGTAATTTACCCCATTAGCGTGGGTCCGTGCCGGATACCCGCGCTAATGGGCGAAGCCCTAAATTTTGAAATCCTCCTTGCAGAGGCTTAATCAGGGACCAAATGCATGAAAAATGGTATGGAAATGGAGCTAAGGGAAGCGCCTCTTACTTGGAGCCAACAGAATCTCGAATGGTCGCAAGGATTGACTATAATCACCACCTGAAGTTTGCTCCCCAAATAGACCACTCCCACTGTTCAAGAGGTAAAAAGTAAAAGTAATTCTATTTTTTACATTTTCACCCTATTTATAAACTTTTTGACTTATTTTTGGGTTTAAAAAGGTTATTTTTGAACATTTTAATATATTTTTGGTCGAAAATGGATTTTACGCTTGCTTCTTGTGCAGTGACAGGTCTTTTACGCAACTTCGATGGTGAAATGAGTTGTATTTTATACTTTTTCAGACTCAGTAAATACACGAAAAAGTCACTATGGAGTCATATTTCAGCTCTTTTCTGAATCGCTAAACATGAAAAGATTGCCGGGTTGTTCCTCTTGACTCGTTAAACGTAAAATAAGAGGTGGTCGTCTTTAAACTCTTTTCCAACTGTATAAAAAATGAAAATATCATCGGGCCTTTGTCGTTTCAGGTTTGTTAATGGTAACGAAACGACATGATATCGATCGCTTTTTTGCTTTTTTGGGTCGGTGTCACTAACGAAAATTACTCCTCGGTCGTAATGGCCGGGCGGTTCTTTCGAGCATAGTTTTATACTTTTTCGGGCTCGAGAAACAAAACTTTACGAAAAAGGACACCCCTGGAGTTTTCTTTTTGTTGTCTTTTCAAACTCTCTAAACATGAAAAGACGCTGAGTTTTTCCTTTGTCAGACTCGTTAAAACTTTAATGACATCGGGTTTCACCTCTCAAGCATATGCTATCCCCGTTAAGCTTGCCATCCAAAAATAACTGGGGTACTCGCCAGGAATGGTGGGGGAATAGAGGAATCATAATCATCGTCGTCGGCAGTATGTCGCTCTTAAACATGGCACTTACCCGCATTCGTGTCTGGGTGGGGACACCTCATCTTGTTTCGCACTTGCCTCTATGGGTTTGGGTTATCCTATTTGACCATTCATCTGCTCATTGCCTTGTCTTCATGACCCCTGATCATTTGACATCAAATACTGCCAAATCCGCTGTTGTGCCGCCGATATGTTCAAGAGAAGTTGACCTCTACAGAATACTCAACCTCCCTCTGATATCTCACACAAAACATGTTGTCTCTCTCTATCTCGTGTCGATGATGTGGGAAACATTATGGCCCACCTTCGATCAAGATCACTTCATGTCGAGTTCAGCTCATTATCCAGGAAGATGACCTAGAGACTCCCTTCAGGTACCTTGGAGCCTGCATGCCTCAATGGTAGGTTCTTCATGTTCGACGCGAGGTTTTCATTATTGGCCTTCGATCGAATGATTCTACGAGTGTTCGACACTGGCTCATTGATTCACACATCGTGGATTGTACCTATAGTACCTTGAGGACCATCGTCATTATTGGTGGTACCTCTCGCGTTTGTTAACAGTTTTCATCATTGACTGGTAATCAGACGATGTTCATGCATGTTCGAATCCAACTGATATATTCGCATGCCTGAACTTGTACTCTGTTTGGGTCGAGATGGAGCGCAAGACCCTGGATTTTGTTTATTGGGATCCAGGTTGTGATTTGTGGCTCATTATGATCATTACATGACTCATTCATTGGATGGCTGCGACCATGCCTGAGTCTATTCATCGATCCCCTTTAGATGGCTGCACCCATACCTTGGATCTAGATTGTTATATACTCTGTTACGGATGGCTGTGCCCATACCACATATATAATGTACTTGAGATATCAGCTGTATTTCTTTACGCAGGTTCTCCGGCGGCCGTGTTTTCAGTCCCACATGTTCTTGTAAAGCATTTCACCCCTCTCTCTCTCGGGCCTCATGCTTTAGGGGGCATCTATTACACAGTAATTTGTCACCGTTTGTCACCATCCCTGTTACCCCTCTCCTCCACCTTGGAGGACTCATTCCGGGACTTGTGAGAAGTGACAAGACTTGAAACCACTTGCATCATTCCCCTATGAATATGAGCTTCATATGCCTTGAAGACATCTCCTGCAGCTTGCCCTTAAAAATAGCCCTTTTTACATTAGCGCTGGGCCACTGTGTTCTTCTCGCACCAATGGGGAAAATCCTATAAAAGGGGCGCGCTATTAGCGCTCTGTCCTAGAGTCGCAATCGCGCCAACCTATTTGGGCAAAGTTTTTAACCAGTCAACCTCCAAAATTTCTCTCCAACTCATTCACCAACTGAATCTATGTTAAGTGATGATGATTTGGCTTCGAATCTCCTTGAATGGGAAGTAGTTTGCCACCCTTCCATGGAAGTTTCCAAGTGATGAGGCCAAATCCATTATTGTTGTGATTGATCTTATCCCTTACTTTCCATCTATAAAAGCTTGTCTCCATGCCTTGAGCAGGCTAGTGGTAGTGATACTGGTGCTGAAAGGAAGATATCAAGAGATTAGAGTTGCAAGAGCCTTCTTTGTGTCCATAAGGCTTAACCTAAGTAAGGAGATCTTGTCACCAAAGAGAGAGAGGCTTGTTCCTCATCCCTTCAAGCTTTGCAAGACTTGTGTAGCTGAGCACCCAGCCAAAGGAGGACTTGATGTCAGGATGCTAGTTGTATTCTCCTTTGTTGATTGTTAATAATAGATGACTATCATTATGGTTCCATTCTCATTGTCCTTGTAATGATTGATGTTGAATTATATCCTTCCTGACTGATGTATAATTGCATTTATTAGGTTTCACGTTTGTGTTTGTGTTGTTCTCTTTGTGTGTAGGTGTCCATTCATGGGGATAGTGGAGGATTGTGACCGGCCAAAGCAAAGGAGCGCGGGCTACGTCTCTTCTACGAACAAAAGCATTGGAATCCAAGTAGGTCTTCATCACCTACCTTTTATTTGCAATTAGGAACTTGCGTGGTAGCATTGTTTGATTGTTGCTAGACTCGTTCTGGGCTAGTAGGGATCGCCTCTATCCGTAGAGGGGATTTACCTCTCCAAAAATCCTCCCAGCATGAAAGCCCTTCTTCACCTCATGAAAAGCTTAGTTCACCCAACACTATGATGTTCCACCAGGAAACCAACAATACTTCCTTACAAGATACAAGATTCCAGCCTCTGGATCTATGGGATGAGGGATCCATATATAAATGATTGCAGGGGGGTGAGTCAACTTCTGGGATTTTGATTAGTGTCTTCTCTCTGATAGTTCTTGATTCCACTTGGAGATTGATGATCTCTTACTCATCCCTGGGCCAATTTAGAGCGGCAAGTGTCACAGGAGAAGTTTCTGGAATATTCCATGATCATCCACCTTGCAAACTATCTCTACCATTTGTCTACTCTTGCCTATCGCACCCTACAGAAGGGCTTTTCAGTATGCATCGCACTTTTTGCATGTGGCAGGTGAGATGCATCACACCCTCTGCGCTAAGTAGTCTGTATGGTCCAGTTTTCTGTGGAGAACTTCTGGGAGATGATGTAATCAGCTGACCTTATTCCTTTAGGGTATGAAACAACACTTTTAGGGACTCAAAATCCCTTGTTTTATGGACATATATGATTAGGGTTGCAGTTCCCAAATATGTCTATAACAAGGTGGTGGTTGAGCATAGGATTGCAATGTATGGTTGATTGGTTGGGCATGATATTGAGATGAGAAGGACCAAGGAGGAGGTGTGGACTAGGAAGGATGAGAAGGGGGACCCCAAGAAGGTATGGAAGTGATTGTGTTGGGGTTGTAGTAAGCCTAGGATGTCCCTTGAATCCCCTGCTGGTATGTTGTAGGTCCATGCGGCCTTCTTTGCTTTATGTAATAGAGTTGTTCAGTGGCTCCCTCGGCCCGTTGATATACAACTTAAGTCTAGGCAAGGAAGGGCTCTTATCTGTAGAATGATTCTCCTCACAAACTGAACAAACCTCTATAGAGTTCAATGGGCATTCATTCCTAGGATGACTCCTAGTGCATCTAGGGCAAAAGATGGCCAAAGCCCTCCTTTCTTCTTCTTGTTTCCTTTTGATATGCAAGATATCCATTGGTATGGCAAGAGTCTACAACATCTCACTCCTGAAGTCTTCCGGCATGGTTCTAATTTCCCCCTTAATGGATGAGTTAGAGGAAGAGGCACTGGCTATGGGTTGATTCCTCCTACCTTTCTTTCTGGCTGCTCTAGAATGGTTTCTAAAAACAATCTTTATGTCTTCATAGGAGAGTTGGTAGATGTCTCCCCTGGCTAGTAGATGGAGGGTGTCTAAAATATCTTCTCGAATTCCCTTGAGTAGGACCATCTTTAGAGACTCAGGGTCAAGTGTACACCTGACCCTTTTGTAACTGAGTTGGAACCCTTCCTCATAGTCTTCCAGGGACTCATCACCTCCTATAGTCATTCAGAAAATTTATTCTTTAGTAGCTTTTTACCTACAATAGTACCGATACTTGTTGTTAAAGGCTTGCTGCATCTGAGCCCAAGTTGTGATACTATTTCTAGGTAATCCCATGAACCAGCGCAATGCTGCATCCTTGAGAGTAGAAGGGAATAGTTTCAACTTTTTCTCATCTTCTGCATAGTCATAGGTTCAACAGATATTAGCAAACTCAAACAAGAAGGTGTCAGGATCTTCTATAGTCAGACCATGGAAATGAGGTAGGGCGGAAGGGCTTATATTCTTCATTTTGGTGTCCCCATTGGTCTCCTGAATGGGAAAGGTACCCTCTATTCTTTCTCCATTCCCCCTAGCATTTCTATGTTCAACCATTGGCTCTAAAGGAATGTTTTCTTCTTCTTCTTCCCCTATAGGTTCTTCAAATATGTCTGTCTGTTCACCCAAGGGTTCTGCTTGATTGCAACCACTAAAGAAGAGAGAAGGTTGACTGTGTGAAGTAGTGGGGGTGTTGGGCAAAAATTTACCTGAATTATCTATATTCCTATGAGGCATGAAAGGAAATCTTTTTGGTTGGTTTTTGTTTCATTTTCCCCACACTGATAGTACCTACAAAACTGAAATTGATTGAACAACCAAACAAATAGCGACTAACTGAAATGAACTTGCTGAAATGAAATTTGCAGAATTGAAGAGGAAATCAAGAAAATGCAAAAATGAAGAAAGGAAACGACTAATCTACTTTCAATGAAATGGAAATTGCAGAATTGAAGAGGAAAGCAAAAGAAATGTAGAACTAAAAGCAAGGAAATGACTAATCTACTTTTGCTGAAATAAAATATTAGCAGAATGTTGTAATAGGAAATAGAAGAAAGAAGTAATCAAAAAATACTTTGACACTTCCCCAGCAACGATGCCAAAAAGTGGTGAGCACCAATATTGCAGCAATAATGCTATAACTCTTGGGCTGCCTACTTTACTCTTATCAACCCGGTAGTTCATAACAAACTTGGAAGCGACGGTGCTGTATGCACAAGTACTAGTTCTTACTATAGGTTTCCACTTGGTTAGCTGGCGCAAGATCACTAGGAGCTCAAGCCAACTTCTATGGATTCTAGAAGAAGCTCTATATGTGATGAAAGGAAAAAGAGATTACTCTATTGATGCTATTCTACTTGCAGAAAGGAATATTGAAATGTAAAGCAAACCAAGGAAATCCTAGTTAACCTCTAATCCTACTTTTGCAGAAAGCACTATGAAAATCATGAAAAGAATGCCATTACATACTCAAGGAAGTATACAACATCTAATTAAGCTATCTCTGGAAGCAAATGAGCAAAAAGCATCCTTTTGGGTTTTTATGTATTTTTAGGTGAATTTGACATGCATGTAATTTATTTGTTTGTAAATGTGGCGGCGAATAGGTGGTGATGGAGGGCGGTTTTGGGACTTGAGAGGATGTAGGATGGTGTGAATGGGTCCTAGGAGGTCTCCAATGGCCTTCTAAAGGCTTTTCCCAAACTCATCCTTCAAAAGAATGCCTACAGGAAAATCTACAAGAGGACACAGGAAATCTACAGGAGGAAAAATAACGTTCTATAAGAGGCCTATAGGAGGAGGCCGAGAGTAGTTTTCACTATTTTGGAGGTGTGAGAGTGGGTGGAGAAGGTAGATGAAGGTTGGAATGAAGTGTTAGGGCACCTAGGGTCTACCAAGAATCATTAGGAGAGAGAAAGATGATTGGATTTGCTCAAGGAGAGAGAGGAAAGTCTATGGAAAATGTAGGAAACTAAGGCAGAATTGAGGGGAGACTTCGGGGACCTGTAGGGCATCGATCAGATGGATGATGGAATGGCTGATAGCTAGACTATTGGTAGAAGATATCTGTTGCATAAACAACTGACAGTCAACCAATGAGATTAAGCAAGCAAGGAAATAAATGCATCTAAAAAACAAAGTTTTTGCATTAAAGTAAACAATGATTTATGGAAGAAAATGTTGATAACCATTGCATGAAAGAAAATCATGAAAGAAGACTGTTGCAAATAAGGAAATGAGTATGATGAATAAGTTCTAAAGCAAATCAAACTAAACTATGAACCAATTAGAAAGCTGCAAATGCTAGAAGTCGTATGAAGGAGGAAAATTTGTGTTTTTGTCGCAGAAAGAGGGTCTTTTCCTCATATCATTGTCCCAGAGGGAGGAAGAGAGGTGAAGGCACTACTACTATCCTTTTGGATCTTTTCTTTATCACTGCTTAACCTGCTACTGAGAACACAAATCGAAGAAAACTACTTAATCATCAAAAACAACCTATTCTTAACCATAAAATAAATACATCTAACAACAACCCAATCTACAAACTGAAATGAAACATACAAATACAAGAAAAAAGGAGATTGGCTACTTGGATTGGGCCCTAACATAAGAGCTTCAACCCTCTGAGGTAACTCAGTGCTAACTCAAAAAGGATTCAATCTTTATTCTCGAAACAATAACAAGATTACATGAACTGTCAAGATAATAAGCTCGAAGTTGAGCAGAGTTACATAAGCAATACTGCAGAAACAATTCAACAAAAATTCGACCCTAGTGAGGCCCTAGGCCTCTCTACTTATACAAATGAAATTGCCAACAACTTCCTCAAAATCAGGGAGGCTTGGCTCCCAAAACGTGAGATAAACATCAGTTATCCTCCACTTGCTCGGCTGCCTGCTAATGCATGAATTGGCTGCCTGTACTCCGAGCTAAATGAAGGGGAATTCGATGTGGGGAGTAATAAATTAGGGGGATTCCCTCCTATAAGTCCTCTCCTTTTTCCACTTCTAGTTATTACTGCAATTTTTCCACTGTATCCTTGACTCTGACCTCAAAAATAATCAATAATCTGCATTAAACACTTATTAGACCTCATGGCATCATAACTAACTCAACTCACTCTATAAGCATAAATATAATATGAAAATCATGTAATAAGCTAAGAGAATGGTTGATTTGACTATGTTAGGAGGTAAAATGATCCCATATAACTACCCATTTATGAGGCTTATAAGAGATTTGAGCTATTATGTAGAGCACAAAGTGTTGAGTGCCAAGCAACATTTGAGCCCCCAAGTTTGCGAACAACCACAAACAGTTCGAACAGGATGACAACTACCAAGAGAGGTGTGGGTTTTGTAGAGAGTACTACCGAAGAAGCTGCGCAGAACCGTACGATGCAAGATGTCCCCAGAGATGTTGGGGACACGCCGGAAATTCCGAAATCACCTTGGACACTGAGGCCTAAGAAGGATAAACAGGTAGCAAGACCAGTCCACATGTCCTTGTGAAATCTACAGTTTGGTAAACTTTCCATGGAAGAAAAGGGAAAGGCTGTCACAATCAATATAGACGATGATGAGGAGGACCTACAACCTCTCGTAGATGAGATAGAGGTAGACGAAGAAATGGAAGAAGATATCTAGCCAGTGCGCGCTGTAGCAAAATTGCCCGAGTACATCCCTCCACGGAAAGGGAAAGCTAAGGTACCCAAGGATTTAGATGCCGCTAAGAGAGGACTTCAAAACCTGCTCCTCCTCGATGGAATAGTGTTTGAGGGCTCGCCCTTGGGCTACGTGCCCACAATGAAGTTGAATATTGGGACCTCATGATAGCGAGAAGTTCCCACATTTAGAGACTGACAACCTCATGAAGTAGAGCACGGAGTGGTTAGTTACAACACTAGAGCAACAGAAATTGCTACGTGGAGTAGAGAAGGCTGGACTACTTCATATACTATGGATTCCACACTTTCACTTTGCACCTATCACAATTTTCATCATCAGGCAGCTGCTTTTCCTGGTGCATGATGGGTACTTATGGCTAGAGGAGCCTATTCCCATCATGATGGATCTTATCCATAGGATTTCCCAACTCCCCTATAAGGGAAAGGACCCCGCGGAGATAGCCGGAAAAAGTAGAGATTTGGCGCTCACAGAGGCCATGAAAAAGAAGCACAAACTGGAAAAGAAGAAGAGGGGTTAAGCAATCAGTAGCATTAAAGATAAAGGGGTGTGCATAGCCACCCAACTCTTGGCTGGGAAGGTGATGAGAAAATGTCACGAAAATGAGGTACCAGTGCTAGTAGTTGTGCTGGTGGAACAATGGGTGGAGGTGGTCCAATTCAACTGGGTCAAGTTCCTCTGTGAAGAGTTCCTCACTAACTGCAAGGAAGCTCAAGAGCAGGGTAAGACCTTCCACTACGTGTGGTTTCTCTTGTCGATTTTGCTGGTAACAGGGGAACTGCTTGAGGAGAGTTAGTTCCCTAATATTGAACAGGACTTACCAGAGGCTGCAAAGTACGCATCGCTCTAGGATACGAAGGATTTCATGTGGATCTATGAAATGAAGATCTTCTGGGTACTCATGGAGGCGAGCGTCCAGATGTGGATCAACAGGAGGTCGTGCCTATCCCCCACCATGTACAACAATATGCGAAGCTTTGTAGACTTCAAGGCAGATATGCATAATGTGTATATCAAGGCGTGTAAAGATCTGGCACAAAAATGGACCAAGATCCCCTTCATTGCTATTAATGATGCGATCTTCTTCATGCTAGAATCATGGCCTTCCGAGTGGCGCGCCCCAGATCTAGCAGAGAAGGATAGAACAATAGCACAAAAGTAGAAGGATGCAACCAAGTTACGTGTCATGAAGTTGGCCTTGTAGAGGCACAATGAACAAGCGGTCATGGAGGTAAGGGCTACCTGCAAAGTAGCGACGGCAGCCACAGAATAGGCAAAGGCTGCTAGAAAGGCAGCAACAACACAAGCAACAAGGGCCACTGCGACATAGGAGAAAGGGGGCCAGAACGTGTCTATAGGACAGGGACCAGATATAGTAGAAGGTGGAGACCTGAGCACAATGTCCACCCAATTGAAATTGTTGTGTGTCACAGAGCGATCAAGTCCATGAAAAAAGCTCAAGGCATCCAGACTGGACATCGAACCGATTACACTGACCGAAGGCGACCTCTACAACATCGATGACATGATTCACAAGGTCACTAGGGAAGCGCTCCAGGAAGCCATGACAAAGCAAAAGATTGTGTTGGGGGCCCTACAGGGCACAACTGCAGGAACTTCAGATGTGGCCCCCATAGGAAGGAACGGTAGGTGCCTACGATGCCGTAGGTACATCAGCAGCGGAGTAGGTTCTACGTGCAAAGATGGCCAACACAATAATGCTACCGGACGGAGCACTAACAATGAAGAGTGAGGAGGACAGAGATGCGGTGGTTAGGATCAAGGGACTTGGCCTAAATTTCACTGCCATTCCGTCGGACACATTGTACCAGTTGCAGGATGGCTTAACAGCAGAGCTACGCGCCTGGAATGGCTACGCGATATAGGTATTAAGTGAGCAGAAGATCAACATCGAACAACTCAGCCTGCAGTGTGACGAGCTAGTGTCACAGAATCGACTGATCATGCAAAAAGTGGTTGAAGTGTGCCGACACGTTCCAAAATTATCCATTTCCACAGACCTACCAACTAAGATGCGGATCCACTGCCTAGCAAGTGGAGTCCAAAGCGTGTGCGAGGAAGCGACATGTGTACAAATGGAGTTGAACCTCCAAATTGCTGAGCTACAGCTGAAGGCACAACCTTCCACTCCTCCGAAAGTTAAAGAATAGCATGTTAGCACGATTTAGACAGGATTGGAAGAAATTGGAAAGGTGGTGCAGGACTGCACTAGTATGTTGGACCAAGCATTTGACATCCTCACATCCTTGCAGGAGGACCCCAACATATAGTGCCTGGAAACAGAGGTGTGTGAACTGCAGCAACAGTATGACAATGTTAGGCGAAGGGCATAGATAGTCATCCTCACCCAACGGCTGGCAAAGATGTAGCAAGCAAGGGGATTGAAGGAGCAGGTGGATGTTGCAAGACAGAAAGAGGCACTTCTCAAAGCATGCATCCAGCCTTGGATTGATGAAGCCTTCACCATTACGGCCAAGATTGAGGGCAAGCTTGCATAGATGCAGGGACTATATGTGATAAGACAGATAGTAGAGCCTCATAGAGAAGCAACGGAAGAGCACATGCAACAGGTTCAGCAAATAGCAGAATAGTGCACTGTGGACCTCCAAGTAGTATGAAACCAGTTGGAGGGGCTCCATGCCAAGATCACTGCACCAACAGAGTGACTTGGGACAAGTCACATTGATTGTGTTGGGGGCTTTTTGGGCATGGAATCCCCCCCCACAACATATTTTGGGGCTCAAAGCCCAAGTTTTGGTCAAAGGTTGTTGTAAGACTCCATGAATTACGGGCGTGGAGCGCGAAGTATAGACGAGTCATAGGGTTGTCCACCCTAAAATATTGTAATGTAATGTGAAGTAATGTCTGCCTGCCCATGGTCTGGAGACCATGGGATTGTATAAATAGAGTGAGGCTCTAAGTGTAAAGGGGGTGATGCTTTTGGAGAAGAATAGGAATGGTTCAAGCTTAGAAGAAGAGTCTAAGTGTACTAGATCATAGTGGTAGGAATAGGCTCTATAGCTAAGTGCATAGAGGCCTAGTAGAGTCCCCAACTGAGTGTGTGGACCCCTATAGTTGAGTGCACAGGGCATTGTTGAGTCTGTAATCGAGATTGAAGATTAATAAAGAGAAGTTGATTCTTATTCTATGTATTTTTTGTGCATTACCTTCTTTATGTTTATATTAGTTTATGTATCACGCACACTGATATGATTACTGAATATGTTGTAATAAACATTAATCTTACACACACAAGTTAAGTAATTGGTTAATTAGCAAGGAACTTGGGTATTATACAGGTCACACCCTGAGTAGGGCTGCGCGGAAATAGTAGCATAGGTTGCAAAGGAATAACAAGTGCGTGTAGCGACAGGTTGGACCACAAACCTCCAGAGGCCCATCAGACATCCACAGGGTACAAAAACCTGGTTCTAGCACCCTCCCATACTACTTCGGGTGAGACCTCAGTTTGTGCTCCGCGGGCTATTGTCAAAAGGGCCAATAGTACCAGGATTTGCTTGGCTAAATCACCTATGAACCTGGGTCAGGCCCATACAAGCCAATAGTGGGAATAAGCGGTTCCACTCAAGAAAGTGAAAGACTAGGAAGTCATCAACTTCCTCAAGCAGAATATCATTTCTAGGTTTGGCATTCCGAATTCACTTTTTTTTTACAATGCAATGTACTTTTCATCATTAAGGTTATATGATTTTTCATTAGAAAACAAAATTTTATTGAAACATTCTACTAATTATTATCTATAGGGAAATAGTCTTGTTGAGTCAACTAATAAGAACCTTATCCACATTATCAAGAAGAACATTTTCTCTGAACAGAGGAACTGGCACTCCACTTTGGTGAATGCCTTATGGGCTGACCAAGTCACACCAACACCTTCTCTAAATATGTTTCCTTACCTCCTGGTTTATGGAAAAGAAGTCATCCTACCCCTAAACATCTATTTTCCTACCCTTCAACTTTCATAAGGACCCCAGGGAAAACCATGCTTATTGGTTCAGAGTAGGATCAACATTCTCTTCAAGCCGCAGGAAGAGAGATAGAAAGAAAAATAATGTTTTTCTCTTCACCAGAGTCATATCAGGAGGTGGTTTGAAAAAAATTCTGCAAGAAAAATTGAATTCAGTGTGGGTGACCTAGTATGAAAGTGGGACAAAGCCCACAAGGACACATGGAAGAATGGTGAAGCAGTGTGGCCACTCATTCAAAAGTTGCAGAATATCCTAATTCAAACAATATTGCCAGAACTCGAAGAGGAAGGAAAAATCATATTGGAACCTGGAGTAGTCACAGAAACAAGAACCCGATAGCTAGGAAATTGATCAATTTCAGAGTATCTCATGAAGTGGAAGAACTTACCCGCTGAAGATTCCACATGGGAGGACAATTTTTTTATAGAAAAGCATTAAAAACTACTCAAGCGTTGAGGACAACACTTTTTGAAGAAGAAGGGCATGTAAGGCCCCTATACTACTAGTGTAACCCCTTATTGTTATTAGTACAACCCCCTTATTATATTGTTGTACCAATGTAGTCCCCATATTGTTACTATTGTGCCCCACAGAAGCCCACTATTGTTATTCTTATGCCCTTACACTATTATTGTTATGTTGGCTTTGATTATATTATGATCCCTTAGACTCCTATATATAGAAAGGAGGTATTTTCATTTGTATTATCCAAGAATTGTTCATTTGTGTAATGTAAAGGAGGTTTCCCCCTCGAAGAGGCTGAATTCTAAGGTGTTCAACTATCTTTTCTATCTTTTTATGAGCTGGTTTCATAAAAGGAAAACAAACTAAGTTTCAATCCCTGTGGATCAGACAATTCATTGTGCACGAAAAGCTTGTCCAACACATATATCATCTTCAATATCTAGACGTGAATATTGACTCTCTTCCTATTAATGTCCAAGATTTAAAACAAAATTTTCAGGGATGGTCTAGGGTTGTGCCCTACCCTATGTACATAGTTTGTTTGTTTGTAAAATTTTCAAGGATGGTATAGGGTTGTGCCCTACCCTATTACATAGTTTGTTTTTTTTTTGGTCTTGTGTTTTTTTCATTTATATAAATAAGTGTTGTTTGTGAACATATTTTCTGGATTCTTTGTGTGTGGATAAGTTGAAAAGAGCATCATGACACTACAACATTTGACTTACCTTCGGTCCTCCTTCTTTTTGTTGGTTACATCTTTTGGTCAATGATGTTCTGACATAAAATATGATTTGTCCATAAGGAGAGTTTTTTGTCGAACCATCATACTTGTGTATATTATGGAAACCTTATGCCAACACTCGGTTCCTTATGTTTCGGTGTTTTCACACTTATCCTATCAGTAGAGGAGGAAAAGGGGAAAAACAAAAATGAGAAAACCTAAATAAAAGGTCTCTATATGCTTCTATGAAGGAACAACCTCTCCTACTCTCAATAAGTTGGGATCCCTCTTTCGTCCATGAAATAAATAAGTGCCTATGAACGGTCCTATATAAATATATAAATAAAGGATAAATAAGAGAAAGGCTTCCTGTGCATAGAGGTGAAGCAAGAAACTTCAATGGGGTATTGTCCAAGCTAGCTAGAAACAGAGAAATATTTTTGTTCCTGTAGTGACTCCACCAGGGTACTGTGTAGGCTTACTGGTAGTGGAGCAACAACACAGATGAAAAAATATACTCTGGAAATCTAAAGCTCACGAACTATACTACCCTTTTGATTCGAAACATTGTGATATTGTTGATCTTATGTTTTTGTGCAACTGAGATGGCACAAAGGGAACCATGATTATTCATGAGGTAAGTGGGGAAGCCAAAGTGATCTACATGATGAATAAATACTCCATGAAGAACTATGACCCTACACAAGTGAATCAACCAAGATAGAGAAGGTGGAATTCTACCAGTGTTTCGCCAAGTGTTATCATCACTACAAAACCCTCCAAAATTTCATCTTACATCAAATTTCGGAGCCTACCTTGATCTTGTGCATTATCATTTCAAACATTGAGACCCATTTCATGCGTTTTCGCTAAGTGTCTTTGTCCCATTTGCAATAAAATTAAAATGTCATATTTTCACATATTAAGTGTCGCATGATAAATATAAGATTTTTTGGGTGGTTTCAAGGGGTTATATTTGTGTAAATGAGTTTTTCTTACAATGTAAACATTTGTCACACTCATTTCCAATTTTTTAAGCAGTATCACAGAAGCGTCGTCATGGTCGTCACAAAGTGTATCTTTGGTGTCACACTTTTTGTAAGTTGTCGCACCAAGGGAAGTTTGTTGTAAATATGTTCAGAATGATATATGTTTTGTCATCAAGTGTTCTAAGTGTGTGATCACAATCAAGTCTTATCATTGTTCACATCAGCTTCATCGATCCCACACTTAGTCAAATTCAGAAAAACCCAGACCAAGCAACTTAGTCTCATCTGACCTTCCTAAACTGTGCATTGTGTAATATTAGCCCTCTAAAAGCATCCCTTCCTCTTGACACTATGCAATGTACAGTTCCTACCTCCCAGGACTATGTAGTGCACAATCTTAATACTCAAGTCCGACCCTGAGCTCCAAAACTGTGTAACCCTGCCCTCCAGCTAGGCCTAAAATGCATATTTTGTGCAATCTCAGTCCTTAGCCCCAACCCTTGAGCTACTGAGTTACGTAATTATGTAATAACCTAGCCTCCTATGCCTTCTAGAACTATGCAGTAGGAAGAATCAATGCTCAATTCCTCAGCCTAGTTCCTTGAGCTCCCCAACTGCATAATTTGCTTGCCCAGTCTAGCCTAAACTACACATTGAGTAGTTTCAAGGCTTAAGCCTAATTCCGGACTGCCTGAGATGCAAAATTATTCAATCACTAAGCCTCTCCCTCATCCTATCACCTATTTCTAGCTCAGCCAGTGGATTATCATGCCACATGTTAGACTAGGTGTTTATCATAATGGTGTCGTCTTGTCATGAATGAATTTCATATGTAGGTACTCTATCATACCATGACAAGATGATGAAGAAGGATATAGAGAAGGGGAACATGAAATAAGACACATATGTAGCTAAATATGCAAGCAAATCAATTAGAAGAGAGCAAAGGGATACCAATTTGTGACTGTTTCTTGAGATATGATATCACTGAAGACTCCTCATCTCTAAGCCATATGGAGGTGGGCGTAAGAACATTCTCAAGAAGACACATAGAAAGAAACAACAATGACTTGAGATTTACATGTCATTAGTGTCATGTCATGTCATGTCATGAGTCACCATATGCCACATCACTTCTTTGGATTATGTAAATTCCTATTCAAAAATGTAGTGTAAAGTGGAAGTCCAAAAGACATGAACAAAATATGAAGAGTCATGTAAAATCGAAAAGTCATAGGAATTCAAACAATCATGAGGGTAGTCAAAGAGTTACAAGGGAGGTGAAGCATCACTCCATTGGTTATATATACACCCTCATTGTATGAGAAAAGTAATTTTCACCTTGGCTCCTCCAGCAAGGCATCAGAGAGAAAAGCTAGTTCTTTTTGGGAGCAAGTAGTGGCTCCAACGTTCCACTATTGAAGCTAGTAGCGTTTGTTGTATACACGTGTCTAGGGACATTTTTCTTAATATATGAAGCCTGATGTCCAACATGTTCTTCATGCATGGATTATGAATATTTGTAATACTATTTTTTGAATGTTTGTAATTCATTTTGTTTCACCTATACTAAATTAGTTGAGCTCTTTCAGTTATTTTAGTGGTTATCATATTGAGAATGTGTTGTCATGGTTGCAATGACCATCACATATTTGTGGACTATTCTGTTGGATGTTAGACGAATCTTTTTTGTTCATGTGTGTCTATACTAGGGTGGTATTGTTGCCTCTCTCCTAGAGGCTCACTTTCATTTCCCTCCACAATAAAAGAACCTTGAGACACCTACAACTAAACACTCACTTGCTTTTTGAAGGTACACATGATCCTCTCTCTTGCTGACAGTTAGAGCCAAGGAAAATATTCAAGAAAATGATAATTAGGTCATATTCCTGATGGGGATCCTATCCCAAATGGTGTGAGGTATAATTTGGACCACATATTTGGGAGACCCCTTGAATGTTGGCAGGTCCAACACTATCAACACATTCTTTCTTGGTTTACAAATTTATCAATTTGACAAAGACATTCATTTCAAAAACCAAGTATATCAAGGAGATGTTGAAGAAATTCATAACAGAAGATTGTGCACCAGTTAGCACACACATGGTCATGGGTTTTAAATGAAGAAAATATGATGATTGTTTGGAAGTGAGTCAAACATTGTATAGAACAATGTAAAATTTGAAATGAGAACTATAAACTCAAAATGGGAACCCTCGCCAAAAAAACTCGAAAAAACATAAAAAACAATGCTAAAAACAAAAAGTGTTTATACTGAAATGATGGTTTTTCTTTTAGGGTCAATTTTGAACATGTTTTAAAAATGGAAGTGAAAATGAAATTTCGTGCAAAAAACACCCTAAAAAAGAAAAGTGCTGATACTGGAACAATGGTTTCTTTTAGGGTCAACTTTCAATTTAAAAAATGCTAGTAAAACTGAATTTTTATGTGAAAAAAAATAGTTGTTTATGAGGAAAAAACACACTAATGTTTTTGGTAGAATAACATTTTTCTTTCCTAAGTATAAATTCAACATGTTTTCAACCATAACATTCTAGATACAAAAAAAATTGGAATTTTTTCAACCATAAAATTAACAAACCATGACATTATGAACAAATTACATGACTAAATTAATCAAAATGTCATTATTTGTATATTGAATGAAACATACATTATATCTCTAATTTAATGTCACATTATAGATATTCTAAGCAATAAAAATTATCATAGTTAAGACATATAATCCAACAACATAAAAATGACTCATAACTTCTGATTTAACACCATATGGAAATCAAAATTTTTATTTCAAGATATGATGGAAACATCAGTTATATAAACTGTCTTAGTCAATTATTCAAAATCACTCATATTTTCTTGCACACCATCAAAATTCACATCTTCAGATGAATGAATGGATGTCGATGAAGATGTTCCATACTCTTCTCTTTCATCAACTAGTGCCCCATCTGAGTCCACATGCATGCCCATCATTTCATGTTTCAAAGTTCTTCTAGATCTATGACTGGTTTCAGTAGACTCCCATCTCAACACTGTTCCTTTTGGTAACAACCTTTTCAGAATATCTATCGTCTTAAAGCAATGATTTCCTCTCTTTGTTAAATTGAATTCATAAACAAGTATGTAAACATCCTCCAATTATAAGAGGTTTGTGCAACGACGATTTATATTTGTACCCTTTCTTTTTCTCTTTCCACCATTTTTTTCGTCAACTACCATCTCTGGCTTATACACACCATTCAATGGGTGTGTATTTATGGCATACCAATGTACTTCAATACCTATAACATCCTCATTTTTTGTAAAGACCTTTATAACCTTAGCAACCCAGAATGGATAGCCATTGGGATCTCCATCTGCTAGCGCCGCGATCATGCAACCCTCCTTAATATCCTGTACTGAACCCCTGTAAAGGTTTTCCATGGCTTCACATTTTGCACGAGATCTTCTAGAACCAATATACATCTCTCTTTCCTCTGCGTGTGAAGAATTAATAATACCTTGAGATTGTTGCTATTCAACAATCTCTATTTCCTCATCTTCATTTGACATATTTTGTGGCCAAATAAATGGATTTTTCAAAGGTATATCTTCATTTGTTGTTGTTGAAATGATATCACTTTGATTATTGAAAAATGACTCCCACCAAACTGAATCAACAATGTCAAAGTACTCATATGTATATCTAATACATTTTTAATTTCTTCCAGGCAATCAGAATAATTTATATCTCTATTCTGTCTGCGTGCATTATGAACTTCATCAACTGATTGTAATAACAATATTTTTGATGCAAATATTGGATGACCTAGAATGAACTTTAAAAATTCCAAACTTGATGATGGTGCCTATTATGTAGTAGTTGAATACTTCATGCCCCATATAAGTGTTTTCCCATCAATTTTTTTGACATGAAATTGATGTTGGAAGCTAATGCCATTAAGTTTCTCAATACATTTATCCTCACCATGTGATCCCAGAATAAACCTTCGCATGTCAACAGTTTCTTCCAACACATCAAAACTAGGCTCTGGCATGTATGATTTCTTAATACATTTAATTAATGATGGCAAGCTCCAAACTTCCTTCCTCCTTAATGTGACTAAAAAACGACTGAACATATGATCAATATGGTCATGAGTGTACCCAACAAGAAGGAAACCAACCTTTACCTTCTGAAAAATTATCAATTCAATAAGCATGTTTAGATATCCAAAAACAACCTGATTTTTGTTTTCGCAGCTAGTGTTGTCCAATTATAGATAAAAAACTTCAGGAATATTACCAGACCAATGAGAAAGCACATCATGAATTATGGTTATTGTAAAATTTGCATCATTATGAATATTTAGAGTTGTGAAGTACATCCTTAGCAACATTTTCCCATTGAATACCATACGACCGACCAAGTGATACTGAATAAAATTTTCCTCCTGTAAATTTTTCAGTGTGCGAACAAAATGTGGTAAAAGTGTTTTCTTCTAGTCCATACCATCAATTATCAAACCCAAATATTTATTCGGATTATCATAATACTTCTTCTGATGCTTGTACAACTTTTTCCTTTCACTTGTTTGTTGTTCGCGATGCTCCTGAAGTTCTTTGACAATTGAATCTACACAACATAAAAGTAAGCCATTAAGAAATATGTTTTCATAGTTGATGACTATACAATTTTAAAAGTTAAAGTTATGAATGCTTACCTCTTTCTAACCATTCACATTTGTCCCTCTTTTGCTTAAGAGAAGCATAGGTACTACAAATCCCCATCCTTGTCTTCTTAGGAATACGAACATTGTTGAATTCTTTCTTCCATACCTTCACAAAATATTGATATGTAATAAACTGAGCATGTCCCTCAGCACCTTCTGCATATTTTTTGTATAAATTATATATTTCTCATCTTGAAAAATTATCTCAAATATGTATTGTCTCTCTATTTGGCATACACTCTCCATGCTTTGAAAAGAAATATTTCATCCATAACATTGCAGTATTTGATAATGGCCCAAACTGTCTTTTATAATGTACTTCTGAATAAAATGTGGGATCCTTTTCCAAATTTTCTTGGATTCTCGAGAGACGAAAATTCCCCATCAAATGAAACATTTTGAAAGCCTTTCTATAGATAAATAAAGAACCAATATGATAATCATAACTTGACAATGTAGACTGCATGCACCCAACTAAATATGAATTTTGCATGCTTTTATTCATTGACAAATATCTATTCCTTTTCTCTAATGAAAATTTGAAATCCATATGTTTCAAGCAATATTTTTGAAAACATTCACTTGAAATGAGAGCGCTGATAGAACTTCTTCTCGTTAGATATTCTACTCTACCCCTTGTATAACTATAACATCTTGCATTCATATGAAAAGGTCTGCTCCTACTCCTCGATACAATATTTCTTGGCAACATCTCCATCATTGGATCATCATTTGTATAAGAATTTTCATCATCATTATGAGGAATGTTATCCACACTATGATCAGTTGTGCTTTTAAAGTACTAACTTGGAGGATATTCTTCATCTTCCCCTTCTTCAGTGCTACTGTCATAGTCTTTAGAATTGGGACTAAATGGAAAATTTGACTCGATGTTTATTGGATATTCTTCCTCATGTGCATTTTCATTGCTGCTTTCATAGTCCATAGAATTAGGACTACATCGAAAATGTGACTGTTTACTCACTGAAAATTCTACATCTTGTCCTTTGTCACTGCTACTATTATAGTCCTTAGGATTAGGACTAAGTGCTTCATCCTGCCTTTCATCACTATTGCTCTCATAGTCCACAGGATTAGGACTAAGAGGACACCGTGACACTCCATTTTTTTGAAATTTTTCATCATGCTTTTCATCACTACTGCTCTCATAGTCCATATGATTAGGACTAAGTGGACACTATGACACTCCATTCTTTCAAAATTTGTCATCATGCTCTTCATCACTGCTTCTCTCATAGTCCATTGGATTAGGACTAAGAGGACACTATGACACTCCATTCTTTTGAAAATTTTCGTCATGCTCTTCATCACTTCTACTCTCATAGTCCATAGGATTAGGACTAAGTGGACACTATGACACTTCATTCTTTTGAAATTCTTCATCATGTTCTTCATCACTGCTGCTTTCATAGTCCATAGGATTAGGACTAAGTGGACACTGTGACACTCTATTCAGTTGAAATTCTTCATCACTGTTGCTCTCATAGTCCATTGGATTGGGACTAAGAGGACACCGTGACACTCCATTCTTTTGAAATTTTTCATCATGCTCTTAATCATTGTTGCTCTCATAGTCCATATGATTAGGACTAAGTGGACACCGTGACACTCCATTCTTTTGAAATTCATCAACATGCTTTTCATCACTGCTGCTCTCATAGTCCATAGGATTAGGACTAAGAGGACACCGTGACACTCCATTCTTTTGAAATTTTTCATCATGCTCTTCATCATTGTTGCTCTCATATTTCTTAGGATTAGGACTAAGTGGACATCGTGACATTCCATTTTTTGAAATTCGTCATCATACTCTTCATCGCTGCTACTCTCATGTCCATAGGATTAGGACTAAGTGGAAACCGTGACACTCCATTCTTTTGAAATTCGTCAGCATGCTCTTCATCACTGCTGCTCTCATAGTCCATAGAATTAGGACTATGTGGACACCATGTCACTCCATTCTTTTGGAATTTTTCATCATGCTCTTCATCATTACTACTCTCATAGTCCATAGGATTAGGACTAAGTGGACATCGTGACACTCCATTCCTTTGAAATTCTTCATCATGCTCCTCATCACTGTTGCTCTCATAATCCTTAGGATTAATACTAAGTCGAAACTGTGACTCTTTATTTATTTGAAATTCTTCATCCCCTCTTTCATCAATGCTACTCTCATAGCCCTTAAGATAAGGATTAAGTGGAATAATTGACTTTCTATTCATAGTGGAATAATTTCCATTATATTCATCAATATGAATAGAGTTGTTACATGACGAAGATGTTGATGCTTCACAAAGCGAAACTTCATGATCAGAAGAATCTATCCCTTTCAAATAGAAGAGGTTGAATGATACAAATGCAGACTATCCTAATGATATTATATAGGTTAGCGAATGAAATTTTCCCTCCAAATATTTTCCTTCCAAAATTTATCTCCAAAATATTTCCCTCCAAAAATTTTGTTTCATGTATTTCCCTTCATTATTTTACTATACAATTTATTGAAAATTTTTAGATATAATACTTTTTTGAAATAAATCTTTAAATTTAAAATGTAAACTAAAACTTTTACCTAAATTATTTTAATAGTTAAACTATATAATATTTACTAAACAATTGATTTTTTTTTATAATACCTTCTAAAACAAATTAATCCCACATTAACCGTATGGTAAAATATTTCCATAATTTCACCTATATAATAAATTTCTGAGAGATTCTTTAGTGTAAATCACATAAAATTTCATTTGTCGATGCGTTTCGAATCAACTAGTGTGGTTCATCATTAGGAAAAGTTGAAGAAACAGATCCAGCTTGGCATGTTAAATAGTCAAACAGAGTCTCCAACGGCTAAATTTGACTAACGACTGTCCGAACGACCTGCCTGAACGACCTGCCTGAACGAATGTCCTAATGACTTTTCTGAACGACTTTTCTAAACAATTTTTTTGAACGACTGTCCGAATGAGTTTTCTGAACGACTGTTCGAACGAGTTTCCCAAACGACTTTCTTGAACGACTGTCCGAACGAGTTTCTCGAATGACTGTCTAAACGATTTTCCCAAACGACCATCAATCATTCGATCAAAAAGTTCGAACACAGAGTTTTGAAGTGCGTGGATGAGCTCGCACGACGGGCGGAACTTGGGTGAGAACTCGTTCAGAAAATTCGTTCGGATGGTCGCTCGGGAAAGTCGTTCAGAAAACTCGTTCGAACAGTGGTTCAGGAAAGTCGTTCGGGAAACGCGTTCGGACAGTCATTCAAAAAACTCGTTCGGACAGTCGTTCAGAAAAGTCGTTCGGACAGTCGTTCGGGCAGGTCGTTCAGGTAGGTCGTTCGGGCAGGTCGTTCAAGCAGGTTGTTCAAGCAGGTCGTTCAGGCAGTCACTCGGGTAGGTCGTTCAGGCAGGTCGTTCGGGAGGTCGTTCAGGCAGGACTCGGGCGAGGTCGTTCGAGCGACCCGGGCGAGGTCATGTGGTGACCCAGGTGAGGTCATTCGGGCGAATCGGGTGAAGTCGTGCGGGGACTTGGGTGAATTTGAACGGGAGAACGGGTGGACGTGCAGACGGGTGGCCGGGTGAGGGTGCACTGTGCACGATGAAACGGTGAAGTGTTGAGATTGCGGATGGAGGTGTGCCTTGGTTTGAGGTGCCCATGTGTGGCGACTTGGAGGCGCGCCCAAGTTGGGCAAACGACATGACGGTGCGATGAGGTGAACGAAGGGTTGGTGAGTCGTACGGTGACCGTGCGGAGGTGTCGACGAGCAAGGCAATTGAATTTGCCGAAGTTGTGAAAATTGGCTAAGTGTAAATTTGGGGTTTCCCAAGATTTAACTTGTGCATTGTAAAAATAAAGATTGTATAATAGATTGATATCGGGCATACTCATATTGCAGGGAGTTGCCCCTCCCTTTATACTGTTGTGCATTTCTCTTATATAATGTTGTTGATAATGAATGTGTACGGGTGTTCATTGGTATAAAGGCACATTAATAATACTTGGTAACGAAAATAAAACTAAGTATGGATTGTTAAGATGTAGTCTGGAATCGTAAGTATTGGTGATAAGAAAACGGTTGGTAGTGCCGCACCTCACCGACACAGTTGAAAGACCACCATAGGCTTGGGGGCGTGATAGTTAAGGCGATGAGGATGAGGATGACCGTAGGCTTGGGGGCGTGACAGTTTCCCAACTGTCCTGCCTGAACTGTCTCATATAGTTACAAGACTACAAGCTTGAAAGACCATCCAGTGTTTGAGGAGGAGTGTTGAAGAATTCTTGTCTAAGTGTAAGGCTCGAGTCTTGCCTGAGCTGTCATGCCCCCAAGCCTACAGTGGTCTTTCAACTGTGCCGGCGAGGTGCGCACCACTGAACACTTTCTTTTCACCAATACTTATGTTCATGGACTACGCCTAACCATTTATTCCTACTTAGTTTGTGATTCTCAACCAAGTATTATTAATGTGCCTTTATACCAATGAACACCCATACACATTCATTATCAACAACATTATACAAGAGAAATGCACAATAGTATAAAGGGAGGGGCAACTCCATGCAATATGAGTATGCCCAACAATATATTATATAATCTTCACTTTTATAATGCACAAGTTAAATCTTGGGAAACCCCAAATTTACACTTAGCCAATTTTTCACAACTTCGGAAAACTCGGTTGCCCAGCTCGTTGGCACCTCCGCATGGTCGCCACATGACTCACCAACCCTTCATTCATCTCGTCGCACCATTGTGTTGTTTGCCCAACTCGGGCGCGCCTCCAAGTCACCACACATGGGCACCTCCAACCAAGACACACCTCCGTTCACAATCTCAACACTTCACCATTTCATCGTGCACGGTGCGCCCTCACCCGGCCGCCCATCCGCATGTCCACCCATTCACCCGTTCAACTTCGCCCAAGTCGCCACACGACTTCACCCAGTTCGCCCAAACGACCTCACCCGGGTCACCACACGACCTCGCCCGAATGACCTCACCCGGGTCACCACACGACCTCGCCTGAACGACCTCGCCAGAGTCCCGCCTGAACGACCTGCCCGAACGACCTTGCCTGAGTCCTGCCTGAACGACCTGCCCGAACGACCTGCCTGAACAACTTTTCTGAATGACTTTCCTGAACAACTTTCCTGAACTACTTTCCTAAATGACTTTCCTGAACGACTATCCGAACGAGTTTTCTGAACGACTATCCGAATGACTTTTCTAAACGAGTTCACACCCGAGTTCCGCCCATCGTGCAAGCTCATCCACACACTTCAGAACTCCTTGTTAGAACTTGTTGATCGAATGATTGATCAATGGTCATTGCCTCCAAACGCCCTCCAATATATATGGGCAGGTGGCGGGTTGTGTCACTCAGCGACCCATACCAAACACCTGACCGACTCGTTCATAATGTGTTGCCTCGCTCGGAGGATGGTCGGTCCACCCAACTCATGGGACCACCCCCTCAACTCACCCAACACCTTATAAACTCACACAAGGTTCATTTCGTTTCACGTTTTGCACGCACTTCCCATGGTGGAGTTGCCCTGCCTGTCGCATGAACCGCAGGTCCTGACATCCTTCCCCACTGGAAGTCATTGTCGTCCTTGACAATATCTCATCTCGGCAACCATCTGTCACCAAGATCACCATACCAAGGTATACACCCATCAGTATGTCATACATCAGATATCCTCTCAATCCATGATCGTCAACCACCCTGTCACAATCTCCACATGCTGCTCCATCGTGGAAGGTTGGCCCCTCCATCTCAAGCTACATGCCCACTACAACATATCGTGTTGACCTCATTGTGTGTCATCCCCATGTGAACTGTTTCCATGATACTCCAACAAATGCTAACACATCTCTGCACATTGAGGCTTGGGGGCGTGACAGTTGGTATCAGAGTTGGTGTAGCTTGCGGATGAAATTTGATACACAACTTGAGAGTTGGTTTGAGCAGGGTTGCTCGTGATGAAGTGACAGTGGAAGCAGGTACTTGCAGATGAAGGAAGCTAGTTTCACATACAAGTGGAACAAGGGCCGGTTCATGGTTGCAGGGGACTTCGTGAAGCTGGTAAAGGTTGGGACCGGGAGTCATAGAGTTGGGCAGGCGGTACTACGTGTTGTTCATACGATTTGGGCACTTTTCAGGTGGGCAAGTGGGACTGCGTGTGGGCAGTATACACGGTTTGAGCATCTGTGGACCAAACGAAGTGCGAACAGGGGAAGACGTGCAACAAGACATGGCAGGGTTGGAAGAATGCGAAGGAAAGCTCTTGCTTACCTTATACAGGTTGAAGCAGATGAAAGAGGAGAATCCTTGGATTCGAGAGAAGCTTGCAGTCTTGGAAAAGAATGTTGAAGATGAGCTTCTTCAACTTGGATGGACAATGGAGCAAGATGAAGTTGCAGATTGTGCTGACAAGGAAGAGGAAGCCGTGATAGTTAAGATGTTGCAGCTGAACATGATGGACGATGAGCTTGAGATGATCAAGTTGGACTAGGATCGTGCAGTTTGCAGACATGTATGGATGAGGGTACTCTCATGGAGGAACCTCATGATGATGATGTAAGTACTATTGATACTTGTGTTTCACTTGAGCATTTGGTAGATGGACTGTATGCAGGGAAGAGCAAAGTCAGTTTGCCAATGCAGGGGAGCATATTACCATGGATGTTTATGATGAGACCTTGTATCGAGAAGCGAGGATTGTTGACTGTTGCAAGACTTGTTGGGGTTGTTTGTGACCTTATGGTAGAAGGTACAAAGGTCCATGACAAGGGTGGAACTTGATGATCATTGTGGATGAATGGGTCATGCTTTAGTCACATTGGCTAAGTGCCCGACATGACTCATGGAAAGATTGGAGGGCACACTCTTGGGTGGACTTCTCATGGCCGAGACCAAGAGCAAGTATTGGTGGAACCTTTGGTGGAGGAGCTATGATGGAGAGACCCATGTGATGATGATATGGTTGGGTGACCGAGTTCACTAGACCAAAGATTGCAGCTTGGATGGGGATGACCGATTGTTGTGATGGGTCTACTTGGTTGGAATACATGACAACTTAGTCATGGACATCGGGTTGGAGACATGAAGCAGGGACACCATGTGGGAGCACTTGTAGAGGTGTCACTTATGGGCATCCAATGAGGAGTGCCGAGGCAGGGATGTTGTGCATATGGATTTGCTACTGTGACATGGAGACTTATTACTTATGAGCCGATGGAGATGTTGTGCACTCTTGTACAGCAAGACCATGGACTTGGATGGAGTTGTGAGCAGACTATGGGGCATTCTTACTACATGGAGAGCTGAGGCATCTTGCAGAGACCTTTGGGCCGAGACTTGTATGCTTGCTGAGATGTTGGTTGGGGATGGCTTATGGAGCTCATGATGACATGAAGTTGTTGTGAATTTTGGGGACTTCATATATGGTGGACTTGGAGGATCTGATGCATTGAGGAGTTGAGGTCAGAGACTTTGATGCAGGATGGGGTGCATACTTTCAAGTACATGTATGGGGATGGCTTGAAAGAGTGACTTGATGTGGAGGATCGATATGAGACACTTTGGAGTGATGGAGTTACGATGATGATGATGCCTTGGTGGCAACACTTGGGCATGGGTTGAGCTGAGACTCAACTACTTTGGACAACATGTTGTAGATGAGATGAGGATTACTTCATGGAAATGAGCATGGCTTACACTTATATGGATGGATTCTTGATCGAGTTGATGATGTGACAGGGATGTTCAGAGAAATGACTGATGGTGGCATGAGGATGTTCACTCTCATGGTTTGAGCGTGATGGTTGGATTAGCTACCCAACTAGTTCAGACATGGGGACGTGTAGTGTACAGAGAGGTGTTATTATTGTTGGAGTATCATGGCAGCAGTTCACATGGGGATGAAACATGATGAGGTCGACACGATATGTTGCAGTAGGAATGTAGCTTGATATGGAGGGGCCAACCTTCCACGATGGAGCAACATGTGGAGATTGTGACATGGTGGTTGATGGTCATGGATTGAGATGAATTCCAATGTATGACATACCGATGGGTGCATACCTTGGTATGGGTATCTTGGTGATGGATGGTTGCTGAGATGAGACATGGTGGAGATGGTAGTTCTACATATGTTGCAGTGATGGTTGTAGTATGTGGAGGAGTTGTCATCATGGATGATCTTGGTTGATGGTTACCAGGATGATATGTTGTCGAGGACGACAACGATTTCAGGTGGAGGAGGATGTAAGGTCCTCGGTTAGTCGACTCAGTTGGGAATCGAGCGAGTCATGACACACGCGACGGGCGCGCGGGAGGAGGATGAGTTGGGCTGCACGCGGGCACGGGCACGGGCGCATGGCGAGTCAGAGCACACACGGGTGCGATGAACGCACGAGTTATTTGCGACAGAACCAGCGTTACAAGTAAACTTGCGGTGGAACGATAGAGTGGTTATACGACCATTTGGAGGATGAAACGACAACTTAGGAGGCCAACTTGCATTGTGGGTGGGCTGACTATAAGGCGGGCATTCAAGCCTTTTATAGGGGTGTGTAAACCTTGGTTTGGTGGTTGGCTGGGCAGCCCCACCCACAGGTTACAACGCATATATATTGTGATGCATTGGGAGGCATTTTCATCAACGATTTCACCAAGCAACTTCACATAAGAGGTGCAGAACTTCAAGTGCATAGAAGGGACAATTAGAAGTGCATATCTCATGTGCTAACTGGGTTTTAGCCGTACGGTTGGGAGTAGCATTTGGAAAGTCGAAGTTTCGGGCAAGGTGTGTCGTGGGTCGGTTGTGGCGTGCACGACGAACATGCAGGTGCCGAATTGTGTGACGACTTGGCGTGGGAGTCTTGGTGACTCAGGTGAGTGCCTGCCCATCGTGCAAGTGAGCAAAGACTTGTTGGAGTGTTGGTTTATGGATGAAGGTGTGTCTCGGTGGGAGGCACCCATGTGTGGCGACTTGGAGGTGCGCCCGAGTTGCGCAAACGACACGACGGTGCAACGAGGTGAATGAAGGATTGGTTAGTCATGTGATGACTATGCAGAGGTGCCGACGAGCTGGGCAACCGAGTTTTCCGATGTTGTGGAAATTTGGCTGTGTAAATTTGGGGTTTCCCAATATTTAACTTGTGCATTGTAAAAAATGAAAGATTGTATAGTATATTGATATCGGGCATACTCATATTGCAGGGAGTTGCCCCTCCCTTTACACTGTTCCATTTCTCCTATATAATGCTGTTGATAATGATTGTGTATGGGTGTTCATTGGTATAAAGGCACATTAATAATACTTGGTAACGAAAATAAAACTAAGTATGGATTGTTAAGGTGTATTCTACAATTGTAAGTATTTGTGAAAAGAAAATGGTTGGTAGTGCCGCACCTCGCCGGCACGGTTGAAAGACCACCGTAGGCTTGGGGGCGTGACAGTTGGTGTTTCAACCATGCAGCGAGGTGCGGCACTACCAGACGTTTTGTTTCCACCAATACTTACGATTGTAGACTACGCCTTAACAACCCAATCGTGGATGAGGATGACTGATTATTGTGATGGGTCTACTTGGTTGGACTACATGGCAACTTAGTCATGGGGATCAAGTTGGAGACATGGAGCATGGTAGTCTTATGCAGGGACATTGTGCAGGAGCACTTATAGAGATGTCACTTATGGGCATCCAATGAGGAGTGCCAAAGCAGGGATGTTGTGCAAGTGGATTTGCTAGTGTGACATGGAGATGTTTCATGTACGAGCTGCTGGAGAGGTTGTGCACTCTTGTACAACAAGGCCATGGACTTGGATGGAGATGTGAGCAGACTATGGAGCATTCCTACTACATGGAGAGCTGAGGCATCTTGCAGAGTCCCTGTCATGCCCTCAAGCCTAGGGTATTCTTTCAACCGTGCCGGCGAAGTGTGGCACCACTGAACACTTTCTTTTTAACAATACTCATGCACATGGACTATGCCTAATTCACTTTCTCCTACTTATTTTGTGATTCTCAACCAAGTATAATTAGTTATCCTTTATACCAATGAACACCCATACTTTATTCATTATCCACAGTAATTATAAACAACACAACAATTGCACAGTATAAAGGGGAGGGGCAACTCCCTGAACAATGAGTCTGCCCAACAATATATTAGGAATATCAATCTTTCAGCAATACAAGATTTTACAAGTATTCTTGGCAAAATCCATGTCTATACTTAGCCAATTTACAATCACAGCAAAACTGCCATTACATACCTTTGTGCACACCTTGCACAGTGGGTGGGCACTCGCCCGAGCTACGAAGACACCCCCGTCAAGTCTTGACACAAACCGGTACTTCAATCAACCCACGGCACACCTTGCCCAAACCTTCGAATTTCACCAAGTGTGTGCCAAAAATCCGTGCACAAGTCCAACCTTAAGCGCATGCGCAATGCGCTCATCCCTTGTTCCTAATGTGCACTTCGACCTACACCTCCTATGCGAAGTTGCCTTGTTCGAATGAGTTCATCTGATGCCTTTTGAATGCTCCTCCATCGCATGTATATACCCATCGTGGGTGTGGGTGGGCTTGCCCAGCCGATCACCCACACACCCCTTCAACGCAATGCTTGGGCGCTCATCAAGTCGGCCACACCCTCATCCGTAGGTCAGCCACCCCATCACCGCAAATGCTCCACACAAGGGTATAAACTCGCTCCAGCCTTAGTCATTTTCCACACACTCGCAAAACCTTCGTCACACTTCGTCGCATGTCATTCATTGTTTCGTTGCACGTTTGTTTGGTCACTTCATCGTCGGTCGCATAATCACCCATCGCACCTCCATCACACGCCTATCGTGTGCGCATGCCCGGTCACCCGACGCCCAACCGTCGCACAACTCCGGAGGCATTACATCCTCCTCCACCTGAAGTCATTGTCATCCTCGACAACAAACCATCCTCGAAGCATCAATATCCATGATGTCAACTCCTCCACATATGGCAAACATCCCTGCAACATATGTAGAACTCCGTCTCCACCATGTCTCATCTTAGTAACCAACTGTCACCAAGTTAACCATACCAAGGTACACATTCCACTGGTATGTAATACATCGAAACTCATCTCAATCCATGATCACTTGATCATCTTGTCATAATCCCCACATGCTACTCCCCATGGAAGGCTGGCCATCCTCATCTCAAGCTACATGTCCACTACAACAATGTGTCAACCCCATCATGTGTCCTCCTCATGTAGTCTCAACAGAACACACATTCACATGTCCCTCTACTCGGTCCAGCCTGATATGAACACATCTCTGCACATTGGTACCCCTCATGACTCGAACTAGTTGGGTAGCTAATCCAACCATACGTCCAAACCACAAGAATGCACATCCTTATGTCACCATTAGTCTTTCCCTGACTTCTGCTACATCTCGGACTCATCAAGAATCTGTCCAAAACCCATGCTCAGGTCCATGGAAACTCCATCCCATCTGCAACATGAAGAGTGTACAACCTCTCCGTTAGCTCATATATCTTCAAGTCACAACAACATCTGCGCAACATCCTTTGCTTCGGCATACTCCCATAGAATGTCCATGAATGACTCCTCTACTCATGCTCCCACATAATGTCCCTGCATAACTGTCATGCTCCATGTCTCCAACCTGATGTCCATGACTCTAGTTGTCCATGATGTCCAACTCATGTAGACTCCATCCCAACATCTTTCCATCTACACCCAAGTCTGCAATCTGCCATAAAGAAGCCTCCTTCCAAGGCCCCTTGCAAAGTTGATGTGGTTCCTCCCTACCAAGGCCTCCACACCAACCTATCTCCAAGGTTGTCTATAGAGAAAGGAGGACCAGGAAGTTTCCTCCCTGACTCTAATCCACCCATGTGTCGGATTGATGTTGTGTCCTCAAGTATCTATGCACAGCCTCAATCTCCTCACATGTACATCCAAGCTCCTTGAGCTTGTCCTTCATCAATTGAAAGTCATATATGCCCATAGCATACCTACAAAAGTCTACTATGCCAGCAAGATCTCTACCCTCATAATCCTCATCAACCACTACCTCTGAAGTAGTACTTGGACTCCCCTCTTTCGCAACTCCATTGTGAAGATCATCAGTAGAAGATGTCCCTGTCAAGTGCCTCAAGGTTCGTGAGACTGCCTTTCCACTTGCCTCATTCTTTCTCACTCTTGCAACAAAGTCAATCAACTTCCCTTCCTTCGTTGTTTGAGCCATACTCCCAAGTCCTCTTTGCTCCACATCCTCATGCTTCACATTCGGATCTTTGGGATACAAAGTCATAGAATTCATCCTCGGTCTATACCCCAAGCAACTCCTTCTATTCATCGGTACCATCATGGTTCTCCCTTCATATGTGATCAAGAGAATGTCTCGGTCCACCATCGGTATGGCTTGTGCAAGCTTCATGAAATCTTGCCCCAGCACCATAGAATGATCATCCATGTCCACAGCCCTCAAGTCCAACTTTCCAAACCATGATCCCACTCTCATCTGAGAATCACAATATAAAAGGTTGAGCTTGTTGATCGAATGGAGTTCTACATATGTTGCAGGGATGTTTGCCATATGTGGAGGTGTTGACATCCTGGATATTGATTCTTCGAGGATGGTATGTTGTCGAGGACGACAACGACTTCAGGTGGAGGAGGATGTAATGCCTCCAGTGTTGTGTGACGGTTGGGTGCCAGGCAACCGGGCGCACACACATGACGGGCGTGCGGACGCTGCAATGGGCGGGTGCGCGACCGACGGTGGAGCGACAAAATGAGCATGCGATGGAACAATGCGATGAAGGTTGTGCAAGCGTGTGGAAAATGACTAAGGCATGGAGCGAGTTTATACCCTTGCGAGAGCGTTTGCGATGATGAGGTGGCCAACCTACAATGAGGGGGTGTGGCCGACTTGATGAGCACCGACCTTGTGTTGAAGAGGTGTGTGGGTGATTGGCTGGGCAGCCCACCCACACCCACGATGGGTATATACATGTGATGGAGGAGCGTTCAAAAGTAATTCGCTCAACTCATTCGAACAAGGCAACTTCTCATAGAGGTGCAGGTCGAAGTGCGCATTAGGAACAAGTGATGAGCGCATAGCTCATGCGCTTAAGGTTGGACTTGTGCACGGATTTGGCACGCACTTGGTGAAAGTCGAAGGTGTGGGCAAGGTGTGTCGTGTGTTGATTGAAGTACCGGTTTGTGTCGAGACTTGACGGGGTGTCTATTGGCATTATGAGATAAGTGTTGTCCTTGATGGCAAACCACACAGATGACAAATCATAGTGTAGAAGGTCAGCAGCAAGGAATTAATGATCAGTCTACAAGAATGGAGAAAGATGAGTATACACACAGGTTCACTATATACCAAGTCGCGTACAGAGGTAGGTTATACGCAGGTTCACTATATACCAAGTCATGTATATACACAGGTTCGCTATATACCAAGTAGGGTATACACGCAGGTTATACTCGCAATTTCTCTATATACAAAAATGCGTATACACGCGGGATTGTTGATCAGAAGTTGCGTATGTGTATGCACGCACTTCCATGCACAGAAAAGCGCGTACATGTGGGAAAACTTACTTTTGGTTCGTGGCGGTTATTCCTTGGAATTTGAACCTATGGTTTTTGGACCATGGCATCTCGACAGACATGTTGATCCCTATTATTGAGTTGATGGTATTGGTTTGTTATGGTTTTGGACCATGGTATTGAGTAAGGCCCAAGACTATAAAAGGAGAAGAAGATCATTAGGCAAAGCTATGGAGAAAGTCTTGAATATCTGATGAAGTATGAGATCCAGTATGCAGGTTATGGGTTGCTTGATCTAAGCTAAGGAGGGATCTCACAAGTTGATGGAGAACAAGATCTAAGGATAGATCGTGATCAAATGGTTTCAAATGAACTATCTCTATATGATTGATTATGTTTATTCTAGATCTGTATACTGAGACAAGTAATGTTCTGAACTGGGTATAACTTAAGTTTGAAATCGCTGCAAGTCATGATTGAATATTTATAGATCTATACGCGGGTTGGCTTTGGTAAAAGCGCGTATGTACGTAGGTTCGGTTTGTCCAAGTAGCGTATGCACTTTAAATGCATGATTTTGATGATACAGTTGGTTCTGAATAGTGTTGCAGAGTTCAGGGTTCTGCTCTGTGTTTTGGTGACTGCTTTTTGTTGACAGGGTTCAGTGATTCAGTATTAGGAGATTTAGAGATTGATAATGCTAGTGTTGATTGTTTGTGAGCTTCAATGATATTGATGGGTCCAATATGAAAATGTGATGAAACGTGGCCTTCATATTTAGAGTTGTTCTTCTGTGTATCCAATCTGAAAATTGATGAAACGTGGTACCTGGAGGAGAGAAGATTGTAGGTCGGCACCTACGTACTAGTATCTTAGCTAGTACAAGAAATATGGGGGTTGTAGCTCCCTTCCAGGGGAAGCTGGAGAACGAGAGAGGGTTGTAGCTCTCTGCAGGTTGCAGCTTGCGTACTGGTAAAGGACTGCACCAGTACATTGTATAAGAAGTTTCTTATTAAAGGAAGATAGAAACAAATTGCAGCAGGTGGTTTTCATCCACATTGGGTTTCCACCTTATATCATGGTGTTCATGTGTGCTTCTTGTGTGTGATGATCTGTTCTATTTATTGCTTATGTTTACTGTTCATATGGTCAATGAAGTTTTGATGCACTATATAAAGATCAACATGTAATGGATTATCTGACTTATAAATAATCTGGATATACGCTAGTTTCTTTAGACACAGTCGCGTATACATACGGATATCCTTAACAGTAGTAGCGTATATGAATCTGAGTAAGAAAATGAAAAAGTTTTACTGATCTGATAATACTGATTCACCCCCCCTCTCAGTGTTATTTCCAACAATTGGTATCAGAGCAGGTCCTTATGAGGAAGCTTGATCACTTGAAGGAGATCCGTGGAACAATGGGAAAGAAGCTTAAGAAGAAAGCACCGAAGAAGAAGAAGACATCTCAGAATAACTATGACAGTGGGAGAATTGATTGGGGATTAGGCATAAGAAGCTCTTCAGATTCAAATTCAGATGAAGATGAACTATCAAGTATGAATTTGCTATCCTCTGATGTTCCATATATCTTTCCAAATGGAAGAAATGAAAGTGATAGTGAAACAACTGAACTTGCTCTTATGGGTGAAGAAGAAAGATATCAAATAGAGGCATAATTTAAAAGGCTTTCAGACATAATCAAAGATCAACAAGATCTTTTGGACAAAAGGGAATGTGAAACAACTGAACTTTCTCTTATGAGTGAACAAGAGAGATATCAGATAGAGGCAAAATTTAAAAGGCTTTCAGACATAATCAAAGATCAACAAGATCTATTGAACAAAAGGGAATGCGACTTCAAAGAAGAAACTACCAAACTGAAAGCCAACCTGAAGTTATTCACGGAAAAATATCTAAAGTTGCTACATGACAAACCAAAGGAAGAAAGCAAGATAAGGAAGTCCTACAAGGACAAACTTCAAAAGATGCATGATGAAGTAACATCTCTAAGAAAAGAAATCAAAAACAAGCAAAAGGAAGAATAAAGATCTACTCCAAACTATTGAAAAACAGGAATCACAGCTGGAATGTGCCTCCAGAGTTCGTCAAATGCTGCAGAATGTAAATGAAGAACAAGAAAAGGAGATACTCAATCTAAGGCAACAAGTGGAAGAAGGAAGAAAGTCAGAAGAAATTTTGAAGAAGAAATGTCTTGAAAAGGAAGAGCAACATCAAGTTGAGGTAAAGATCTTGAAAGGTAAATTAGAAGAAAAGGATAAGCTTTTACGATTTTAAGATAGTACTAAAGTCTTGGATGATATTCTTAGTAGTCAAAGGTCTCCTTCTATCAAGACTGGACTTGGTTTTCATGAATCGGTTGAAGGAGAATCTAGTGCACAAGGTGAAGCAAGGAACTCTAAAGAGAAATCTAGAATGATCAACAAGGAGATAAGAGATCAACCCCATCAACAACCAAGGAAAGAAATTCTTAAAAGAAAATATTTTACTCTTTACAATGGAAGTAATAGTCGGCCATTTACTCAGATGAATAATATTGAATGTTATGTATGTCATAATCTTGGACATGTTGCAGCTAGTTGCAGAAGAAGAAGAGTTCAAGACCATCATGCAGAAATATCATCTCATTCAAGGTACTTTAATGGATATTGTTTTGCTTGCAATAAGTATGGTCACAAAGCTGTTGATTGTTACATGAGGAATATGAAACATATGAGATGTTATGCATGTAACAAGTTTGGACATATACCAAAGGAATGCAGGAAGAAGTTTTGGGCACCACACCAAAAGGAGAAAACATCAACATGCCTGAAAGTGTGGAAGAAGAAGGAAGTTCAGTCAGAAAGATGTGGCACAGCACAGGATACTCAGCACAACACAGACATAACTGACTGAGGGGGAGCTGAAAGTGTTAATCTTCAGTGCCCTAAATCTCATACGCAAGTTTCATAAATGAAAGTCGCATATATACGCGAGTTATACACTGAAAAGTCGCGTATATGTCAGCCTGAAGAAAAGAAGTGGGGATAGGCTCAGAAAAGGGGTCTGATATGTTTCAGTCCATTATTTTTTCTATTGGTTATAGTTACAGTCTGTTGAGGATGTGTGGAAATGTCTTGATACTTGTAATATGTTTAGAAGTTTATTTGATTCTAACTTGATGATGATGATGTCTTGATGCTTGTTGCTGATATATGCATGATCAGATCTAACAGTAAATAGATGGCACTTGTTGAAGGGGAGCACATGCCTTTAACAAAGCATTGTTGGCATTATGGTTAATAGTCCTTGATGATGATACTTATATTGCTAAATGATATATCTTGCTATGATGTGGTTATGAGTTGTCCATCTCATATGATTCTTGGGGTTACATAGTTGATGTTCAGATCATATTTGTGGATTGATGGATTCCTATAGTACTTGGATACCTTATGAATGAGGATTGTTGATGCTGATGGTAGTGCTAGATACACAAAGCTGGTAGTTGGAGACATGATGATGATGAGTTCTTATATATATGTTGATTGATGCAGATATTCCCAAGAGATGATACATGGATGATCTTGTTGATAAGATGGCTATACACATATGATATAATGTGAATGATTTTATATGATGAGCTGATAGGAATTTTACAGGTTGCTGATATGGAAGTAGTTATACACGAGTCTTATGAGGAATATCCGCATATATACACGTGTTCCTATGGATACAGTCACGTACATGTCGGTTTGAATAATTTCAGTGAGCCAGACTCAGGGTGAGATGAGTCTGATATGGGTCTTGTTAGCTCTTGCTGCAGCAGGTATTCATTTTTCATGATTGGCATTTCACAGGCCAAATATGTCATACTTTGCTTGCTGCAATGCTCCATATTTGCTTAAACAGTCTCCAAATGAAGAAGGCTACTTCAAGTTCATTTAATTGCCTTCAAATTTTGTAAAGATTATCCCGGTATCGCTACTTTTAGTTAAAAGGAGGTCCAAACAGTTTAATCTTGGTCTCCCTAGGTTTAAATTTTAGGTTTTTAGAATATACAGATTGTAAGTCTGTCCAAACAGTTTAATATTGGCAGATTCATAGATAGGTAGAGAAACAAACGAGCCCAACAGCTTAATCTAGGCTCTGGAAGAAACAAGGGTAGTATGTAGATAGGAAAGCATCAAAAGAAAAATGAATGACGGGTTTGCAAGTCTAAGTGCACCCCGAAACAAAAGAAGAAAAAATGCTAGGCAAGTAGGCTGGGTAGGTAGTTCTGAGGTTGTTGAAATTGCTGACCAGTTCCAGGTTTTCAGGTATCATATTAGGCAGAACATAATCAACAAAGATTTGTAAGAAAAAAGGCTCAAAAGAGGTATAAATGACTCCCCTTCTCTATTTTCCCCAATCATTAACTAACATCCCCAAAAGAGGTCAAGATCTGCTTAACACTTCTTAAGTTCATCATATCCATAAGCACTGGCTTGAGTAAAGATCTGCTTTACTCAAAGTTGTTCCATATTTTCTCCCGAAGTATGGTCCTACCCCCTTGTAACAGCCTAAGCTCTCCAGAACTTAGCGCTTTCTTACCATCTCCATATTAACCACTAACATTATTATTTAGCTCCCTATTCTTCCCCTCCCCTTATTAATATATTAAGTAAAATCCCCCTATGTAATATCCCTCCCCCTGGTTGAAAAATAACCATAGCAACTCCCGGGAATTGTTCAGTTTATCAGAAACTAAGCAAGAACCCCGACCTCCAAAACCACCTTCCAGATACTATGGACTCCTTCCAAAGTATTATAAAGTTCCCCCGAGGTAGTTGGACCCCTTCCGAAACCTCAAAAGCCCTTCACACCCACTTACTTACTTTTTCTCCTCAAAGCCGTTTTCGCATCGCAACCTCGCACTCTCACATTCATGCAAAACATTGCCCATCCGTCCCCCGCCGATGCAATATTGCAATATCGGCGATCGGCGATCACAAACGCCGAGTGTCCAATCCGTTCACCTCTCCGTCTCCGCTGATGCGATATCGCGATATCGCATATCGGCAGTCGCAAGCGCCAAATGTCCAACCCAATTATCCCCCTCGTTCCCCCGCCGACACGATATCGTGATATAACATCGGAATCTCTTCACCACAGTCCATACAGTATCTCACCACGTCGCGCTGTACCAGAGACCCACAGCTGACGTCACCCACTATACAACTGACGCCATGCTTACGTCAACAGCCAGAAAAGCCGAAAAAGCTTTGCACAGGGAGAAAAATCGCACTTCGGAGCTCCATATCAAGAAACGGAGGCAGTTGCGCTTCGCTACGGGAAATAGGCCATTTCGAGGAATATTCAGGGAATCTTATGATTGCCGAGCCCACTGCGCGCCGAAAGAGCCCGAAAATCGCCCAATCGTGCCAAAGGATCTGATTTGAAGACAGCAGCAGATCAGTCACAAAGTTTAAAGTGTATCAGATCAAATCAGCAGGCATCAAGCGTGTCAAAGAGTATCAGTCGACGGCGGAAACCATCAATGTAGCGGCAAAGTGTATC
>APFE030560434.1:50884-92764 GCA_000404065.3 Pinus taeda
AACCCTCTCATAGAAGATCATCTCACTTACATATAACTAGATGAATCTATAGAAGAGATATCAGATGTGACTGAATGCATGGGATGCAGGACAACTCAAAGGAATCATATGATAGTTCTAAGTGTGACAAGTTAGCTTTGCCATCAAGTCCAAAGGGGGATATTGTTGGCATTATGAGATAAGTGTTGTCCTTGATGGAAAACCACACAGATGAAAAATCATAGTGCAAAAGGTCAACAGCAAGGAATTAATGATCAGTCTACAAGAATGAAGAAAGCTGAGTATACACGCAGGTTCACTATATACCAAGTCGCATATATACGTAGGTTCACTATATACCAAGTAGGGTATACACGCAGGTTATACTTGCAAGTTCTCTATATACAAAAATGCGTATACAGACGGGATTGTTGATCAGAAGTCGCGTATGCGTATGCACGTACTTCCATGCACGAAAAAGCACGTACATGTGGGAAAAATTACTTTTGGTCCATGGCGGTTAGTCCTGGGAATTTGAACCTATGGTTTTTGGACCATGGCATCTCGACAGACGTGTTGATCCCTAGTATTGAGTTGATGGTATTGGTTTGTTATGGTTTTCGACCATGGTATTGAGCAAGGCCCAAGACTATAAAAGGAGAAGAAGATCATTAGGCAAAGCTATGGAGAAAGTCTTGAATATCTGATGAAGTATGAGATCCAGTATGCAGGTTATGGGTTGCTTGATCTAAGCTAAGGAGGGATCTCACAAGTTGATCGAGAACAAGATCTAAGGATAGATCGTGATCAAATGGTTTCAAATGAACTATCTCTATATGATTGATTATGTTTATTCTAGATCTGTATACTGACACAAGTAATGTTATGAACTGGGTATAACTTAAGTTTGAAATCGTTGCAAGTCATGATTGAATATTTATAGATCTATACGCGGGTTGGCTTTGGTAAAAGCACGTATGTACACAGGTTCAGTTTGTCCAAGTAGCGTATGCACTTTAAATGCATGATTTTTATGATACAGTTGGTTCTGAATAGTGTTGCAGAGTTCAGGGTTCTGCTCTATGTTCTGGTGACTACTTTTTGTTGATAGGGTTCAGTGATTCAGTATTGGGAGATTCAAAGATTGATAATGCTAGTGTTGATTGTTTGTGAGCTTCAATGATATTGATGGGTCTAGTATGAAAATGTGATGAAACGTGGCCTTTAGATTTAGAGTTGTTCTTCTATGTATCCAGTCTGAAACGTGGTACCTGGAGGAGAGAAGATTGTAGGTCGGCACCTACGTACTAGTATCTTAGCTAGTACAAGAACTATGGGGTTGTAGCTCCCTTCCAGGAGAAGTTGGAGAATGAGAGAGGGTTGTAGCCCTCTGCAGGTTGTAGCCTACGTACTGGTAAAGGACTGCACCAATACATTGTAAAAGAAGTTTCTTATTAAAGGAAGATAGAAACAATTTGCAGCAGGTGGTTTTCACCCACATTGGGTTTCCACCTTATATCATGGTGTTCATGTGTGCTTATTGTGTGTGATGATCTGTTCTGTTTATTGCTTCTGTTTACTGTTCATATGGTCAATGAAGTTCTGATGCATTATCTAAAGATCAACATGTAATGGATTATCTGACTTATAAATAATCTGGATATACGCTAGTTTCTTTAGACACAGTCGCATATACACGCGGATATCCTTAACAGTAGTAGCGTATATGAATCTGAGTAAGAAAATGAAAAAGTTTTACTGATCTGATAATACTGATTCACCCCCCCTCTCAGTATTATTTCCAACAGTGCCTTGGTAGCTCGGGTGAGAACCCGGCCACAGTGCAAGGTGTGCACAAAGGTGTGTAAAGGCAGTTTTTCCATGATTGTAAATTGGCTAAGGATAGACTTGAAGGTTGCCAAGCATACTTGTAAAAGCTTGTATTGCTGAAAGATTGATTAATAAATATATTGTTGGGCAGACTCATTGTTCAGAGAGTTGCCCCTCCCCTTTATACTGTGCAATTGTTGTGTCATTTATAATTGTTGTTGATAATGAATAAAGTATGGGTGTTCATTGGTATAAAGGATAGCTAATTATACTTGGTTGAGAATCACAAACTAAGTAGGAGAAATTGAATTAGGCATAGTCGATGTGCATGAGTATTGTTAAAAAGAAAGTGTTCAGTGGTGCCACACCTCGCCGGCACGGTTGAAAGACTACCGTAGGCTTGGGGGCATGACAGGTGGTATCAGAGCAGGTTCACAGATGGTGAAGCTATTTCTGAATGATGAATGAAGTAAACGGGTATGTATGCAAGGATAGGTTATGGAGAAATCATGGATGAACAGTCTGGGTCTCATGGACTTGATGGTCCGTGGTAAGACCATTCAAGCTCTTGTGGACACAGGGGCCACTCATAACTTTATGATGACATGGTTGGCAAGAGAGGTCAGATTGATGATCCTCCCATCGAACATGGAGGTCAAGGCAGTGAACTCTAGAGATAAGGTGGCAGGTTTGGCACATGAAGTGCCAGTGCAGATAAAAGACTGGACAGGTCAGTTGGACTTCACGGTGATGGAGATGAATGACTTTGATGTGATACTTGGACAGGATTTCTTGAAGGGCAACAGGGCTATTGTTGTCCCCTTCTATGATGAGGTGGTGTTGGTTGGATAGTCACAAACTTGGACTTTGCCCACTCATAGGCAAAGGAGGGAAGTCAAGGTGCAACATGCTTATGCATTAAGTTTGGAGAAGGCTATGAAGGAGTTAGATATGGAGACATATGCGGTGATGTTCAAGGGAGTCGAAGGTGATGGAGTGGGGGCGCCTGTTCCAGCTGAGATTTATGAGGTGCTGATCGAGTATGTGGATTTGATGCCTGATGAGCTACCGAAGAAGCTTCCACCAAGGCATGCAGTGGACCATAGCATTGAGCTTGAACCAGGGAAGCAACCCCTGGCAAGAGCACCTTATCATTTATCAGGGCTTGAGTTGGAGGAATTGAAATGGAAGCTAAAGAAGTTAGCTGATGCAGGTTTCATTAGACCTTCAAGGTCACCTTATGGAGCTCCGGTATTATTCCAGTGAAAGAAGGATCCTAATGAGCTAAGGATGTGTTGTGACTACCGTGCATTGGACAAGCAGACGGTGAGAAACAGGTATCCTTTGCCATTGGCTGTTGATTGCTTTGACAAGCTTGCGAAAGCTCGAGTGTTTTCCAAGCTGGAATTGAGGCATGGATATTATCAGGTGCAAATAGCTGAAGGAGATGAGAAGAAAACCGCGATAGTAACAAGGTATGGTAGCTTTGAGTTCCTTGTTATGCCATTTGGGTTGTACAACGCTCCTGCTACGTTTTTCACTTTGATGAATGATGTTCTACGACCATACTTGGATTCGTTCGTAGTGGTGTACTTGGATGATATAGTGGTGTAAAGTGACAACATAGAGGATCATAAGAAGCACTTGGCGATGGTATTCAAGGCACTGAGGGAAAATGAGTTGTTCTTGAAGAAGTCTAAGTGTGTGTTTGCTTAGACCAAGATTCTGTTCCTTGGGCATATTGTTGGTCAAGGGTACATATGGATGGAGCCTAGCAGAGTGAAGGTGATCGAGGACTGGGTTGAACCGAAGAATGTCCATGAGATGAGGGTGTTCTTGGGCATGAAAAACTACCAACGAAAGTTTGTAGAATGTTACTCCAAGGTGACATTGGCACTGACAGACTTATTGAAGAAAGACAAGAGGTAGTGTTGGATAGATAAATGTCAAAAGGCATTTGATGACTTGAAGAGAACGATGGTTATAGCGTCGATACTAAAGTTGCCTGACTTTGGGAGACTGTTTGAGGTACACACTGATGCTTCATATTTTGCCATAGGAGGGGTTCTTATGCAGGATGGGCATCCGGTGGCGTATGAGAGTCGGAAGTTGCAAGATAGAGAACGAAGGTATCTGGTTCATGAGAAGGAGATGACTGCGATCATCCACTGTCTTCATGTGTGGAGGCATTACCTGATTGGGAAGTCGTTTGTTGTCAAGACTGAAAATGTTGTAGCAAGTTATTTTGCATCACAACTGAAGCTTTCTGCGAAGCAAGCTCATTGGCAGGACTTCTTGGCAGAGTTCGACATGTCTATTGAGTATAGACTGGGTAGACACAATGCGCTAGCAGATGCCCTTAGTAGGGAGGGACAACTTGCAGCATTGGAGGGTGAAGACCGAGTAGCAAGGAGTAGAAGTCAGGTTCAGATGTTAGAAGAGATGCAAAACAAACTCAAGGAAAGTGTTGAAACCGATACTTTGGCGGAGAAGATAGTGAAGCAGATAAAGGAAGGGAAGACACGAAAGTTCTTTCTACGAGACGGTTACTTGTTCTTTGGAAACCGACTCTATGTTCCAAAGACATCTAGTCTCAGGAGGCACCTTTTGAAGGAGTGCCACGATTCTCCATGGGCTGGCCACCCAGGGCAGCGTTGTTCTTTGGCATTATTGGAGAGGGGGTTCTTTTGGGAGAAGATGCGGGAGGATGTGGAGGAGTATGTACATACGTGCATCATTTTTCAGCAGGACAAATCAGATACGAAGAGGCAAGGAGGACTGTTGCAGCCTTTATCGATTCCAGATAGGCCATGGATGAGTGTCTCGATGGACTTCATCACTCAGTTACCACAGGTGCAGGGGTATAATTGGATCATGGTCGTGGTTGATCGTTTTTCCAAGTATGTTGTCTTTGTTCCTACAAAGATACCTTGTGGAGCCGAGCGGACTGCAGAGTTGTTCTTTAAGAACATAGTGAAGTATTGGGGGATTCCATTGAGCATTGTGTCGGATAGAGATCCATGTTTTATAGGGAGATTTTGGACCACATCGTCAAGTTAGTTGGGACAGAGTTGTTGATGAGTTCGAGCTACCATCCGTAGACAGATGGGCAGACCGAGAGGATCAACACATTGCTAGAGGACTACTTGCGACATTATGTGAAGGTTGATCTGAAGAATTGGCCTAAAATATTGGATATTGCACAGTTTAGCTACAATTTTCAAAAGCGTTCTACGACAGGGTACAGTCCATTTGATTTGGTCAATGGAAAGATGTTGGTTGCACCGCACACCGTTGTGACAGGAGGTTTTTTGAGGAGTCCTCATGTGAAGAAGTTCATGAAGGCTTGGGAGGAGACCTTGGAGTTGGCACGATTGCACTTGCATGATGCTGCAAGGAGGATGAAGAAGTATGCTGATAGGGGAAGACGGGATGTGCACTTCAGTGTGGGAGATATGGTGTTTCTCAGGATTACCAGGGAGTAGTTTGAGCCAGCCAAGGGGACGGCTGCCAAACTAACACAGAAGTATGAGGGACCATTTCAGGTGAAGAAGTGAGTGGGGGAGGTTGCTTATGAGCTAGAGCTTCCGCACCATATCCACATGAAGCATCTAGTTTTTCACATTAGTCAGTTGAAGAGATGCAGACTTGATTCAGACCATCCAGAGAGAGCTGAACCGCCGAGAGGACCAGCCAGGATAGTGGACAAAGCAGGCTTTGATTTGGAGAAGATTTTGGACTTTAGAACTACAGGGATTGGTTTCCACCAGAAATGGGAGTACCTTGTCCTATGGAAGAATGCACCGGAGGAGGAGAGTTGGGAATCGAGGACTCACTTTAGAGATGGAAGAGGAAGATTGCGAGGTATGAACGGAGGATACTGAGGAAGTCAGGATTGTCGAGGGTGAAAATGATTTCCAGTGGGGGAGGATGTAATGCCTGCGGTTATGAGTTGGGCGTGCATCTCCACATTGGAGAAAATTGACTAAGGCATGGAAATGCGATGGTTACCAAAGGCGCAACATATATGAGGGTGTATTGGCAAACCATCACTTATAGAGTGAGTTGGGTAGCTCGCCACACAAGCCGACCAAGGAGTGCATCAAATGATGGGCAAGACGATGGTGGAAAGCATTTAAAGACACGATGGTTGGGTGCACATTGTACCAGTTGGTGAGTCGGACGGTTGGAGGTCGCCAGACATTGGAGAGGCGTATAAATAAGTTGGATATGTGCTCATTTGGACAAGCAATCTTCGCATTGTCTCATCGCACAAGGAGAAGTGTGAAGGCACACTTAGAGCTGCAAAAAAGAAGTGTGGATGCACCCGCCGAGTCAGACAAGGCAAGACATGTCGTGCAGCGCGGTTGGGGCGTGGGTGGAGGACGTAGTGAGGCGCCCGCCTGCCAAACTTGGTACACGCTCTCGATTGTAGAGGGGTGCGGGTGTGCACAGGCGTGCCCACCCATTTAGGCATCAGATCGTGTGTTGTTATATGGTATTTTGGGTGGAGTGTTGTGGTGTGACCGTCGTGCGCTCTTGCACGGGCGGGCGCCCAACCTCGTTTATGAATGCCAGTGGAGCGCCACTCCTAGCCATTGTAATAAATTCTCATATATAATAAAAGAAGTTCTTCTCTTGCATACTGCTGGTGTTTATGTTATCATTTATCATGTTATTATGATGGTTTCCTCACATTATAATGTATTTCATGATTAATATGAATGAATGGAGGCGTAGTTTGTAAAGTAACATAATAATGAGGAAAGTTGGTTACTTAGGTGGTGCCGCACCCAGACAATTAAAGGAAAAAAGAATTGGGGGCATGACACAATACACGGTTTGGGCGTTTGTGGTCTTTCAACTGTCCACAGACGCCCAAACTATGGTCTCTGTGGGCAGGTATACACGGTTTGGCATCTGTGGACCAAACGAAGTACGAACCTGGGAAAGACGAACGACAAGATGGCAGGTTTGGAAGAATGCGAAGGGAAGCTCTTGCTTACCTAATACAGGTTGAAGCAGATGAAAGAGGAGAATCCCCGGATTTGAGAGAAGCTTGCAGTCTTGGAAAAGGATGTTGAACATGAGCTTCTTCAACTTGGATGGACAATGGAGCAAGATGAAGTTTCCAATTGTACTAACAAGGAAGAGGAAGCCGTGATAGTTGAAGATGTTGCAGACATGATCATAATGGAGGATGAACTTGAGATTGATCAAGTTGGACCAGGATCGTGCAGTTTGCAGACATGTATGGATAAGGGAACTCTCATACCTCGTGATGATGATGTAAGTACATTTGATGCATGTGTTTCATTTGAGCATTTGGTAGATGGACTGTATGTAGGGAAGGGCAAAGCCAGTTTTCCGAGGCTAGGGAGCATCCCACCATGGATGTTTATGATGAGACCTTATATGGAGAAGCAAGGATTGTTGACTGTTGCAGGACTTGTTGGGGTTGTTTGTGACCTTATGGTAGAAGGTACAAAGGCCCATGACAAGGGTGGAACTTGATGATCGTTGTGGAGGATTGGGTCATGCTTTAGCGACATGGCTAAGTGCCCGGCATGACTCATGGACAGATTGGAGGAGGGCACACACTTGAGTTGCTTGGGTGGACTTCTCATGGCCGAGACCAAGAGCAAGTCTTGGTGGAACCTTTGGTGGAGGATCTATGATGGAGAAACTCATGCGATGATGATATGGTTGGGTGACCGAGTTCACTAGACCGAAGATTGCAGCTTGGATAGGGATGACTGAATCTTGTGATGGGTCTACTTGGTTGGACACATGGCAACTTAGCCATGGACATCAAGTTGGAGACATGGAGCATGGCAGTCTTATGCAGGGACATTATGTGAGAGCACTTGTAGAAGTGTCGCTTATGGGCATCCAATGAGGAGTGCCAAAGCAGGGATGTTGTGCAGATGGATTTGCTAGTGTGACATGGAGACTTATTACTTATGAGCGATGGAGAGGTTGTGCACTCTTGTACAACAAGGCCATGGACTTGGATGGAGTTGTGAGAAGACTATGGGGCATTCTTACTACATGGAGAGCTGAGGCATCTTGCAGAGACCTTTGGGCCGAGACTTGTATGCTTGCTGAGATGTTCGTTGGGGATGGTTTATGGGGCTCATGATGACATGAGGTTGTTGTGACTTTTGGGGACTTCATATATGGTGGACTTGGAGGATCTGATGCATTGAGGAGCTGAGGTCAGAGACTTTGATGCAGGATGGGGTGCATACTTTCAAGTACATGGATGGGAATGGCTTGAAAGAGTGACTTGATGTGGAGGATCGATATGAGACACTTTGGAGTGATGGAGTTACGATGATGATGATGCCTTGGGCATGGTTTGAGCCGAGACTCAACTACCTTTGACACATGGGAGTTGATTGATATATGATCATGGGCAACACATGGATAGATGAGACAAGTGTATACTTGTTTCTATGGCAGACTTGAGGGATGACACATTGCAGATGTGATGGAGGTAGCTTCATGGACATGGATGTGGCACACCGAGAGTTGGAGTTTGATGAGATGGTCTCTTCATATTGAGGAGGCACACATATGGATGATGTTGGATAGATGTGGCTAATTTCATTCAGCACATTGACACCAAACATCATGGACAGCATGTTACAGATGAGATGGGGACTACTTCATGGACCTGAGCATGGCTTATACTTATGGAGATGGATTCTTGATCGAGTTCAGAATGTGGCAGGATGTTCTGAGAAACAACTCATGATGGCATGAGGAGGTGCATTCTCATGGGTTGGGCGTGGTAGTTGGACTGATCACCCGACTAGTTCGAGTCATGAGGGGATCTAATGTATAGAGATATGTTAGCATTGTGTTGGAGTATCATCGCAGCAGTTCACATGAGGACGACACATGATGGGGTCGACACGATATGTTGCAATGGGCATGTAGCTTGAGATGGAGGGGCCAGCCTTCCACGATGGAGCAACATGTGGAGATTATGACATGGTGGTTGATGGTCATGGATTGAGATGACTTCCGATGTATGACATATCGATGGGTACATACCTTGGTATGGGTATCTTGGTGACGGATGGTTGCCAAGATGAGACATGGTGGAGATGGTAGTTCTACATATGTTGCAGTGATGGTTGCAGTATGTGGAGGAGTTGACATCATGGATGATCTTGGTGGATGGTTACTAGGATAATATGTTGTTGAGGATGACAATGATTTCAGGTGGAGGAGGATGTAAGGTCCTTGGTTAGTCGACTCGGTTGGGCGCCGGGCGAGTCACGACACACGCGAAGGGCGGAGGACGAGTTGGGCTACACGCGGGCACAGGCGCAGGCGCATGGCGAGTCAGAGCACACACGGGTGTGACGAACGCACGAGTTATTTGTGACGAAACCATTGTTACAAGTAAACTTGCGGTGGAACGATGGAGTGGTTATATGACCATTTGGAGGATGGAATGACAACTTAGGAGGCCGACTTGCATTGTGGGCAGGCTGACTATAAGGTGGGCATTCAAGCCTTGTACAGGGGTGTGTAAACCATGTTTTGGTGGTCGGCTAGGCAGCACCACCCATAGGTTACAACGCATATATATTGTGATGCGTTGGGAGGCATTTTCATCAACGATTTTCACCAAGCAACTTTGCATAAGAGGTGTAGAACATCAAGTGTGCAGAAGGGACAAGTAGAAGCACATATCTCATGCGCTAACTTGGTTTTAGCCATACGGTTGGAAGTAGGATTTGGAAAGTCAGAGTTTTGGGCAAGGTGTGTCGTGGGTCAGTTGTGGCATGCACGACGAACGTGCAAATGCCGAATTTGTGCGACGACTTGGCGTGGGTGTCTTGGTGGCTCAGGTGAGTGCACGCCCATCAGGCAAGTGTGCACAGAGACTTGTTGGAGTGTTGAGATTGCGAACGGAGGTGTGCCTTGGTTGGAGGCGCCCGTGTGTGGCGACTTGGAGACACGCCCAAGTTGGGCAAATGACACGACGATGCGATGGGGTGAACGAAGGTTTGGTTAGTCGTGCGGCGACCGTACGGAGGTGCCGACGAGATGGGCAACCAAGTTTGCCAAAGTTGTATATTTGGCTAAGTGTAAATTTGGGGTTTCCCAAGATTTAACTTGTGCATTGTAAAAACGAAAGATTGTATAATATATTGTTGGGCAGACTCATATTGCAGAGAGTTGCCCCTCCCTTTATACTGTTGTGCATTTCTCTTGTATAATGTTGTTGATAATGAATGTGTATGGGTGTTCATTGGTATAAAGGCACATTAATAATACTTGGTAACGAAAAATAAACTAAGTATGGATGGTTAAGGTGTAGTCTACAATCGTAAGTATTGGTGAAAATAAAATGGTTGGTAGTGCCGCACCTCACCGGTACGGTTGAAAGACCACCGTAGGCTTGGGGGCGTGATTGATTAAATACATATATTGTTGAGCGGACTCATTGTTTAGGGAGTTTCCCCTCCCCTTTATACTGTGCAATTGTTGTTGTCATTTATAATTGTTGTTGATAATGAATAAAGTATGGGTGTTCATTGGTATAAAGGATAACTAATTATACTTGGCTGAGAAGCACAAACTAAGTAGGAGAAAGTGAATTAGGCATAGTTCATTTGCACGAGTATTGTTAAAAAGAAAGTGTTCGGTGGTGCTGCACCTCACCGGCACGATTGAAAGACTACCATAGGCTTGGGGGCGTGACAGGGTATAAACTAAGTAGGAGAAAGTGAATTAGGCGTAGTCCATGTGCACGAGTATTGTTAAAAAGAAAGTGTTCGGTGGTGCCGCACCTCGCCCGCACGGTTGAAAGACTACCGTAGGCTTGGGGGCATACTTAGTTGGTATCAGAGCTGGTGAAGCTTGCGGATGAAGTGCTGATCCCACCACACTATGGTGAGTTGGTATCAGAGCTCGTGAATAGGTTCGGGTGTTGAAGCATTGAAGCTGATAAACAAATTGAGAGTTGGTTTCAGCAGGTTGCTCGTATGAAGAAGTGACAGTGGAAGCAGGTACTTGCAGGTGAAGGAAGCTAGTTTCACATACAAGTGGAACAAGGGCCGGTTCATGGTTGCAGGGGACTTGGTGAAGGTGGTGAAGGTTGGGAACCACCATCCTTAGTCATTTTCCACATGCTCGCACAACCTTTGTCGCACTTCATCGCATGTCGTTCATCGTTTTGTCGGACGTTCGTTTGGTCACTCCACCGTCGGTCGCATAATCACCCGTCGCACCTCCATCGCACACCCATTGTGTGCGTGCACCCGGTCGCCCAGTGCCCAATCGTCGCATAACTCCGGAGCGTTACATCCTCGTCCACTTGAAGTTGTTGTCATCCTCGACAAACCATCCTCCAAGCATCAATATCCATGATGTCAACTCCTCCACATATGGCAAACATCCCTGCAACATATGTAGAACTCCGTCTCCACCATGTCTCATCTCAGTAACCAACTGTCACCAAGATAACCATACCAAGGTACACATCCCACTTGTATGTAATACATCGGAACTCATCTCAATCCATGATCACTTAACCACCTTGTCACAATCCCCACATGCTGCTCCCCATGGAAGGCTGGCCCTCCTCATCTCAAGCTACATGTCCAATGCAACAATGTGTCAACCCCATCATGTGTCCTCCTCATGTAGTCTCAACAGAACACACATCTGCATGTCCCTCTCCTCGGTCAAGCTTGTCATGCCCCCAAGCCTATGATAGTCTTTCAACTGTGCCGGCACCATCGAACACTTTCTTTTTAACAATACTCATGCACATGGACTACGCCTAATTCACTTTCTCCTACTTAGTTTGTGATTCTCAACCAAGTATAATTATTTATCCTTTATACCAATGAACACCCATAATTTATTCATTATCCACAGAAATTATAAACAACGCAACAATTGCATAGTATAAAGGGGAGGGGCAACTCCCTGAATAATGAGTCTGCCCAACAATATATTAAGAATATCAATCTTTCAGCAATACAAGCTTTTACAAGTATTCTTGGAAAAATCCAAGTCTATACTTAGCCAATTTACAATCATGGCAAAATTTCCTTTACACACCTTTGTGCACACCTTGCACGGTGGGCGGGCGCTTGCCTGAGCTACCAAGACACCCCCGTCAAGTCTTGACACAAACCGGTACTTCAATCAACCCATGGCACACCTTGCCCAAACCTTCAACTTTCACCAAGTGCATGCCAAATATGTGCACAAGTCCAACCTTAAGCGCATGAGCTGTGCGCTCATCCCTTGTTCCTAATGCGCACTTCGACCTGCACCTCCTATGCGAAGTTGCCTTGTTCGAATGAGTTTCTCTTCTTGCCTTTTGAACGCTCCTCCATCGCATGTATATACCTATCGTGGGTGTGGGTGGGCTTGCCCAGCCGACCGCCCACACACCCCTTCAACACAATGCTTGGGCACTCATCAAGTCGGCCACACCCTCATCCGTAGGTCGGCCACCCCATCGCCGTAAACACTCCACACAAGGGTATAAACTCGCTCCAGCCTTAGTCATTTTCCACACACTTGCACAACCTTCATCGCACTTCGTTGCATGTCGTTCATTGTTTCATCACACGTTCGTTTGGTCACTCCACCGTCGGTCGCACAATCACCCATCACACCTCCATCATATGCCCGTTGTGTGCGCACGCCCTGTCGCCCGGTGCTCAACCGTCACACACCTCCGGAGGCTTTACATCCTCCTCCACCTGAATTCATTGTCATGCTCAACAACGAACCATCCTCCAAGCATCAATATCCATGATGTCAACTCCTCCACATATGGAAAACATCCCTGCAACATATGTAGAACTCCGTCTCCACCATGTCTCATCTCAGTAACAAACTGTCACCAAGATAACCATACCAAGGTACACATCCCACTGGTATGTAATACATCAAAACTCATCTCAATCCATGATCACTTGACCACCTTGTCATAATCCCCACATGCTACTCCCCATGGAAGGCTGGCCCTCCTCATCTCAAGCTACATGTCCACTGCAACAATGTGTCAACCCCATTATGTGTCCTCCTCATGTAGTCTCAATAGAACACACATCTGCATGTCCCTCTCCTTGGTCCAGCCTAATATGAACATGCCAAGCTGGATCTGTTTCTTCAACTTGTCTTGACGATGAACCACACTAGTTGGTTCGAAACGTGTCGAAAAATGAAATTTTATGTGATTTACACTGAAGAATCTCTCATAAATTTGACATGGATCACAGAAGCCTCAATTCTATAATAAATTTCATTATCACTATTACTCACATCACATCAAGGTTTTCCGAGATTCGTTAAAAGACTTGGAGAGAATTTGTGGAGCAGCTACATTGTTATCAACAACATATTCAATGGAGGATTCTCGCATTTGAAAAGTTAGTTAATTTTTTTGCTTTGTAAATTTTAAAATTAAATAAGTTTAATGAAGTTTAATTAATTTATTTATTTTTAAATTAAAAATTTTTGTGGGCCAAATTTACCAACTACATTCGTAGTGGGCATGGTGGGCTCGGTGATGCTCACGACAACAAAACGGGCCCGTAGGTTAGGGGCGGTGGGGCTGGCTACCCAGCCCTCTGCCCCACCCCGGTGACCCGACGTCCTGTGGTGTTGTGGGGCCATTCGGTGAATCACCTTGCCACCCTGCAAGCCATCAGGCCATCGGTGTGGGGTAGGGGTTTGTCACGACAACCCCCCGCCCCACCCCAACAACCCATGGGGTGGCAGGGTGATTCGGAGAATCGCCCCACCACCCCGTGGGCCATCGACCCGTCAGGGTGTGGAGGAGGGCTATGACAGCCCCCAACCCCACCTTGGCGGCCCATGGGGTGGTGGGGAGATTCCGAGAATCACCCTGCCACCCCACGGGCCGTCGGGACGCCAGGGTGGGGTGGAGGGATGACACAAACACCCTGCCACCTCTTGGGTCATTGGGCCCTTAGGGTGAGGCGGGGGGCAGTTGTTGGGCCACTAGGGTGGGCTAGGGGGTCGGACCCAACGACCAGCTTAGTTGGTCAGCCGATTTTCAGGATGCGGCGACAGGGTGACATATTTTTTAAATTTCGTTTTTTATTTTTTAAATTGTTATGGTTTATAAAATTAATTATCATTTATTATTTTTGTTTCTAATTTAAGTTATTATGTTTTTGTGATTTACTGATTTATATGTATCTTTTTTTCTAGGAAAATGGCATCAAGGAAGATTTTTATGAATCTTTCTGGACCAAAGACTCTTAAAAGTGGATCTTGAAAAACCATTGGTGAATGAATCCCACCTGAGCTGATGGCTACAAATATTTCAAGTGCCTCAAATGTTAAGAAGATGATTTCATACTAGAAGAAATCAAAAGAAGTGAAACTTCCATCAAATGTCTGGTATGTGAAAGAAAGAGAAAGCCAAAATGTGCAAATATATCTATATGTTGATACACCTAATGATAATGGAATTTATGAGGTGATGGGAAAGGTCATAGACATGTGTTCGGTATCGGATAGTGAAGTTGTTTACATACTTACAAAATCGACCAAGTCACATGAAAGGATTAAATACCATTTATCATATTCAATGTATGACATGAGAGAGGTATCTATAAAGTTGTGTAAACAAATCATAAATGAGATGACACAAAATATCATAAGTATTGTTGTTTATAATTGTGTTTTGTGTTCTTGTAACTGTCTCACTATATTTTTATATCTTTGTTTTTATTGACATATGATATTTTGTTTGGAAGAATTTTGTTGAAAGTTATTCAATTAGGTTGGGAGGCATTCATTTCATAGAGCATGATATTATGAAAGCTATCAGTAGTTTCTACTCAGTGTTATAAGAATATATGACAAATAAGCAAAATGTAGTAATTCATGATGCTATAAAACTACATACAATGGATAAAAAAAAAAAAAAAAGCCTCTAGTTGATAAATCTAGCAAGGTAGACAAGTTACTTTTGAAGATGAGAAAGTTGAAACTAGAAGTGAATAATATGTTGTCATTACTGAGGATGACATTGGAACTGAGAAGAGCCATAAAAGACCAAAAGTAACAATGCCCAAGAATAAATATGTTACAGTTAATGATGAGAATGTTAAGAGGAAGAAAAGTAAAGTTGAACATTTTGAAGTAGTCATTACCAATAGTCAAGAACTTAGTGAAACTTTAAAATAAAGTAGAGAAATCATTACACTAGGAGCTGATTTAGAGGATGGCATTATCAAAACAAAACAAAATGCCGTTCGAGAGAACTTGAAAAAGAGAAACTTAATTGAGGGTGGTCGTAAATTTCAGCTTAATGTTAGATGAATCTATAAGGCAAGTGAAGGACAATGTCAATATCAAATCAAAAATCCACACCATCTTCATATTAACAACTTGAATACATTGATGAGGTACAATCCATATGCCCATGTGATTAATTGTGTGCTTCTTATTGATCCAGTTCAGGTTCCCAAGAAAGAAGCATTTGATAAGTCAAAATGTTTTGAATACAATTAGTATGTGCTTGGGGGGAACCATTTTGTAGAAGCTCAAAGACAAGTGATGGAGGAATATCTCAATAACCCACGTTTTGAAACAAGGAAATGTATCATTTACGCTAGTTTATCAGATACATAAGCAAAGTTAGTGGCATGGGATCATAATTCAGATAATTAATATGGGATGTATATGACTTTCATCCAAAGGGTTAGATTTAGTCATAGTGAATTTGAAGAAAAATGTGGTGGGGATAGGATAAATGTTACTGTAGATTTCTGAAAGGAATGTTGTATGGAAATAGGCTATCAAATTGAAGAGAAAATCAGTTCAAAAGGTGGCAAAGGTGGAAAGTTTAGTGATTTATTCAGAGGTGTTGATAACATTTTCCAGTTGGCATTTAGAACTGGATAGATATAAGAGTTGATTAATGAGATTTTTAGCATGTGGGAGAACATTGACATTAAAAACCAGAAGGTAAAAAATTCTAAACCATTGATATGTAACAACAGTAAATCAGGTCCTGAAATGAAGCAACTTCCAGAAGATATGACTGTTGGAGAGGTAAATCCCCTCTACGGATAGAGGCGATCCCTACTAGCCCAGAACGGGTCTAGCAACAATCAAACAATTCTATCACGCAAGTTCCTAATTACAAATAAAAGGTAGGTGATGAAGACCTACTTGAGTTCCAACACTTTTGTTTGTAGAAGAGATGTCGCCCATGTTCCTTTGCCTTGGCCGGTCACAATCCTCCACTATCCTCGTGAATGGACACCTGCACACAAAGAGAACATCACAAACACAAGCATCAAATCTAATATATGCAATTATACATCAGTCAGGAAGGATATAATTCAACATCAACCATTACAAGTACAACGAGAATGGAACCATAATGATAGTCATCTATTATTAATAATCACCAAAGGAGAATACAACCAGCGTCCTGACGTCAAGTCCTCCTTTGGTTGGGTGCTCAGCTACACAAGTCTTGCAAAGCTTGAGGGGATGAGGGACATGTTAGGTTCCTATACCAATAGGTTTCATCTTTCATGATTGACAGTGGAAGGGCTAAATATGTTCATCATTGTAGGCTGCAAAGGTTCCATATTTTGTGTACATGCTATGAAAATTAAAAAATGAAAAGAGGGTATGCCTTAAAAGAATAATCAAAAGGCAAGAAAATAAAGTGGTCAAGAAAAAAGTGAAAATGAACCCCAAACTAAAGACCAGGAAAGTGGCCAGCCAAAATGCCACTACTATCTTTTGGGCAGTATCATGCTCTGCAAATACTACTGCTAATCATACTTAATGGGTGGCCCAATAGTCTAAACTGGACCATGCCATGTTTAAATTGCTTGTTGCAGAATAGAGAATGTTCCCTGACCAAACAGCTCAAGCTTGGTAGATGACTAGCTAGGTAGGGAAATGAAGGTGCCCAACTGCTTAATCTGGGTCCTTGCAAGAAATAAGGGTACATTTTAGATAGGAGGGCAGTCAAAAGAAAAAGAAGACAATCAGGGTCTACTAATTCAAGTGCACCCACTTCAAAAAGAAGGAAAAAATGTTAGGATTACTAGGATGGGTAAGTAGTGCAAGGTTGTAGAAATGGAGGGCCATCACCAATTGGCTTGTTAAGTGCAAAGACTTATGCCAATCAGGGTATTGGCATCAAAAGCAGAGAGTGGAGGACAAGCATTGGAAGCATGTCTAATTTCCCCATTTTTCCCCAAACATCATTTACTAACACCCCCAAGGGCCTTGAGATCTGCTCAAGTGTCCAGTTCCACTTCACTTCATGGCAAGCTACTGGGTTAAACCATGAAGTTTAAGCATGAAAAGAAGCCACGTTTTTTGTGTAAAAAATCTTTCTTATCATTTCATTTATCTTCAAATTCCTAAGTTTTACCTCTTATAACTTAGCTTTACCACTTCATTTACCTCAAAAAGCCATATTAACCACTAATGTACTATTTAGCTCCCTAACTCGCCCCCTTCCCTAATTCTATTAGAATCTATGAAAAAAATCCCAAAAAATATCTATAAATACCCTCCCCCTAGCATTATAGCTATATAACCCTTCCTTGGGGAAATATTAACCTATCAGGGGTTGGTATTAAGCCCTTTTTTGTCCCTAGACTATGGTTATTATAAAAAAACTATGGCTAAAATGTCAAAAATCCCAAACCCTGCCCTCATTAAACCCATTTACCCCTTTATCCACCCAAATTTCATTTTATTATAAAGTTTTTTCAAAAACATTTTAATAAAGTGTGCGCATTAACCCATAAACCTGAAACCTAAAGTTTTCTACCCTCCCTGCGCCCGATTTAATTAAATCTAATTAAATATAGGGCGGGTCCCCTTTACATTAACGCGACGTCACATCGGGTTTTCCGCCCACCGCACGATCGTCGACCCCGCCCATCTAATGGTGGGCGGTCATTCTTATGGACAAGCCGCCCGACCTTTTGCGTCTGGGGGATTGGCAGTATTGCCGCCGTACCCCCGCCACGCGTCGGCTTCCCGCTATGTTCACTGCCCCCCCGCCCCCCCCCCCCCCCCCTCAATACCATTTACCGCCCTCAGGCCTTCCGGTGAAACCGCTTACCACCTCCTCCTGCGCTGACGTCACGCCCCCGTCAGCGTGACGTCACCCCTCCTTTTCCGCCACCATGCCTCCATGTCGTATCCATGTCACCTATCCACCCTGCCACCGTGTCACTGCCACCTGGGCACTCACGTCAGCTGCCACGTCACCCCTCCGTACCCGGGCCCATGATGACATCATCATGACGTCATCACCAAAAAGGCACCAATATGCCAAAAATGCATAAAAAGACGAGAATTAACCATTATTGGTCATTGTTTTTCATTGTTTCCGGAGCTCCTCTGCATGCGAAAACGACGTGCAATGGTCAAAACACCAATTTCAACCGCCAAAGTTGTTGCCGCCTTCATTATCAACCCGAGTACCTGCAATTCGACCGGTTCAAACACCTCCTACGCCATAAAAACTAGGTATTTTCCACAAGCGACCTTCTTTACCTACAGTTCTCCTTTGTTCTCCTAAATTCCTGCATAAGAACTCTGTTAAAAGCTCCCTATTGATAAATTGGCCACTGAAAATTACTGAAGAAGCTAGTTAAACCCCTACGCGACAAAACTCCGGAAGAAACTCGTGCCCCTCTGTAAAATTCACCACAAAAGCAATTGAAGGAGCCGAGCTACCGGCCAAAAAACGAATTCAGCAGTTCCCTCACTCCTGTTAACAATAAATCCCTTGGGAATAACCAGCTAATTAGCTCAAACACACTCTGGTTCTTCAAAACAGAGTGCCCCACAGTTCATTAAACCTACAAGAGCCTCCTTACACTGTCAAGATGCTAACTACCAAATAGAAATTAGCAAGCATTCCTCAGCATTTGTACCAAACTTGAAATCCAGTAAGACATCCAGTTAAAACCAGACAATGGCCACTCCAGCTGCTCTGGATGTAACTCCTGTGAACCCACCTAGAAAAGAACTGGAAGCTATGCCATTGGTGGATAGTGATTTCCTCATTACAGACTTTGTGGCAGAGAGGAATCACTTACAAACTTTTTGCCAGCTAAGGAACAGTCACTTGGACAACAGTGACATCTATGGCATCTGGGAATCCAATCTGCCCACCTACTTCCTGCCTTTTGTAAACATTTTTCCTGAAGTCATTCACCTCTGTGTAGAAAACTATGACCAGAAGCTCAGAGCTGTGAAGTCTCCATCTAGGAGCATCCTCTTCTACATAACACCAGATTCCATCAACCAAATGCTAAACTACAAGCAAACCTAGTTTCTATACCCATTCTCCATTAAGTACTTGCTAGATGAGGGCTCCAAGCTCTCTAGCACAGACATTGTTGCAGTAGCCAAGAGATTCATGAAGGAAGACTGCCAACCTTCTGGGCCACCTCCTTTTTCTTATGCAGATTTCAATGAGGTAGGCAAGCCGCTGGTGGATATGCTAACCTCTGTGCTGGGGATCACTACAAATGAGCATGTGGATGAAACTGTGTTGGTCATGCTATCTGCATATAGCCGTGAGAAACCCCCTGCTATGAAGTACAATTATGCCAAATATATTTCCAGTAAGATACATGACCAATTGTCAAGATTGAATAGGGAGGCAATATTAAAGTATTCATCATACATCTATCACCTATTCATGTACTATCAAATAGACTGCTTCCAGTGCCCAATCAATAAGCTAGACTCATAGGGTGAGAGGAGGTCTATTATCTTCTGGTCTTCAGTCTTCCACCAGGTCCATAATTCCCCCTACTCATACTATTAATTTATTGACCAGTTTGTATATCCAGTCACATGCCTCTTAAAGAGGACTCCTCTTGCCAAATTGTCCAAGGATATGCAAAAAATCTTGCAGCTATCCAGGAGTTACAAAATAGGTGATTGGTACTTGTACCAAAATCACACAGTCATCAGAATCTATGGTTGTGAGCTCTATCCCTACAGGCTCCCAAAATATGTACCTATGAGGTTGTTTGCCCTAGAATACTATAGACAACTTATAAATTCTGATCTGACACACTTCCACAGTGCCAAGAAGAAAGCCAACCTAAAGTTCAGATACCACCTAGGCCCATTTGTCATGAATAAAAAAGATGGTTGGCAAGAAGCTGATCAAATACTGGGGCAACATCTCAAACTCAAACGAAGCTTCTGGTGGGTCCCTTATGACCCTGAAGGTTTCATCAGCGCTAGGAGGGTCAAGTATAGGCTGCTAGCCTATAAGCATTTCCCATACCCACAAATACAACACTTTGCCAACCAAGATGAATGGGTACCTGAATCGATAGTAGAGGAATTGACTTAGGAAGAAAAAATGGAGCAGACTGTAAAAGACTTGGAAAAAACTCTTGACTTGGATTCTTGTCAACAGATCTTGTTCAAACAACCAGTCCAAGTAGGAGAAGGCACTTCTACTGCTCCAGCTGCACAGGACACCCAGCAAGCTCCTGCAACAACAACTACAGCAAAGGGGAAAGAAATAATGGATGAACAACAACAAGCAGAGACAGGGCAGCCCAACACATCAAAGGATCAGCAGTCAGGGCAAGCCCCTTCAGAGAAAATTGGAGAACCCCAAATCCCAGTTTTGCAGACTCCTCTCAATGAAGAGAGAGGAAAGAAGAGAGATAGAGAGGAGGTCACACCTCCAACAGGGTCATCACAACAACCAAAAGCCAAGAGGCCGAGGATTGACCCTGAAACAGAAGAAGGAGATATCAGTTAGGAAAGGGCAGAAAGCCACAACAGAGAAAGGCAAACAAGCCAGTAGACTGCCACTAGCTCATTTCAGCTAGAACAGGCCCTACAACACACCACAAAGGTATCCTCCTCAAGACAACAGGGCAAGAAACCAGCTGTAATCAAAGAAGGCTTCATAGAGATCAAGGCACAGAATGAATTGGTGAGAGTGCAGCTCTATGAGAAATTCTTGAAGACAACTCCAGCCAAAAAACAAAGATTGATGGCTGCCTATGATCTGAAGGAGGAAAAAAATGATCTTCACCCATTTGAAGCCTAAAGTCCCACATCCCAATACCCCTGCAGATTACTACAGAACAAACTTGGAGGTCTTTTCCAAAGACATACACCCCATGGATCAAATTGAGTTGCACAAACAGATTGGGGAAATGGTGTATGCAACACTTGCAGACAGGGCAAGCTGGCCCATCAGCTAAAAGAAGCCCTGAAGAATACAAATACACAGCTTGATTTGGAAAGGTTGTCTTCCTCTGCAAAGGACAACAGAATAAAGACATTGGAAGACATAATAATTGATTTGGGACATGACCCAAAGGATCCAAAGGGTGTCAGAGCCCTCATGAAAAAGAAAGAGGATGACATTGCTGCACTAAGAAGGCAAGAAAAATTGCCTCCTACCATTCACCCTCAAACAACAGAACTTTCACAAGAAAAGCAAGTAGATGATGCTATGGAGCTGCTTCTGGTAATGAACCAAAGAATATTACAAATGGAAGCAGAATTAGAGAAAGCACTGCATGACAAGCAAGGGGAGTCAGCCTCCTAGCCCCCTCAAACATCAACAACTCTTGGACCTGCCCCTCCCACACAAGTAGCAGCAGCCCCTCCTACTATTCCAGCACCTACCACAGCTACATCAGCAAAAGGAGCAACAGCAGCAGCAAAATCCAACATGAGCATGGAGGACTTGATGAAAGTTGTTAAAGAGCTTGAGACTCAAGTAACTGAAATTAACGATGCCAAGGATAGATTGGCCAAGCTGGAGACCAGTTATGATAAATCAAAGATGATAGTAGCAGAGAAACAAAGAGAAATAAAGGCCTTAGAGGCCAAAGAAAAAAACTCTGGAAAATGAATTACTACTAGGTAAAACTCTAGCAGAAATAAAGAAGATAATTTGGGCCAAAGTTGGCCAATCAATACAGGACCAATGGAGGTCAATTCAGGCAATTTATGAGCAGGTTGAGCTGATAGGTATGGCTCATGTGGAAATACAAAGAGCCAGGACAACACTGGGAATAATGCCCGAGCAGGCCACAAAAATGATACATTTCCTCAATAACCGCACTAGAGAGGAACTAGCAGCTCTAGAGATAAGCAGCAGAACAAATACAATCCTGACAGCTAAAAAGGTACTGACCTTGAGGATTTTTACTCAAACTTTGGACAGAAAATGTCAGGAAATGAAAGCAGAGATTGATGAATTCATGGAAAAAATGACAATACTACAGGATAAAGGACTGCCAAGCGTAGTGACTGGCACAGGACAACTGTTTTCATATAACCAATATATGACAAGGATCAACAATTATGTTGAAAATCAGATAACAACATCTAGCAGCTCCACAGAAGAAGCAGGGCCTCCCTTTGGGCAGTCTTTGTATGACAAGCTAGAAAATCTCTTTTTTATTGAACATGAGATAAATCATCTGTTTGAGGTGCCTCCAAACTTCTACAGATATACAAAGGCAAATGAAACACTGGTGAAAATAAGGAGGCATCAGCTACCTCTAGCTGATTGGTGGCAGGCAATGCTGGAAATTCTTCCCAGATAATGCCACTGTGTTATTTCCATTTTTTGAGAAAAATCAAGTTTTTTAGTCACGGTACAGGTCAGCAGACAGATCAGCATACAGGTATCACAGGGAGCATCCATACAAGTGACTCACCAATGCACCCAGACAGCAGGCTCAATTAACGCAGAGTTAAAGGCACAGCTACAACCCACTTTCCAGAGCCATGAAGTCAAAAGCTGTCTGACAGAAAGATAGCAGCCATCTCAGCATTAAATGCTATATTTATGTTTCCATTTACTTTTCGTAAGAGAGTTGGTGGTGCAATTTATTGCATAATAAATCTCTGCTGAGATATTTTGTACCCTATTTTAATATATATATCCCCTCAGATAATGTATTGAGGGTCGGTTGTAGTGTAATTCTTTCTAAAGAGCTCTATTATATTTTGAGACATTTTGATAATACAAATTGCTGGTGGAGATTTCTGGTTCCTATGCTGTCTAGAGATGGAAATGAATAGCCCTGTTTTGTGGCAGAATTCCTGTGTCATTTTTTGGAGCAATAAGTTTCTCTGAACGGTGTATGTGTTTTCTGTGTTTTCCATAATTCTTATGTTTTCATAATCCTAGTAAATAGAGAAAAAGAATAGCCCAAGATTTTTTTTGAACACCCTATGCTCAATCTCTATTTCTAAATATGTTTTCTTCTAGATTAGCCATGGATATGAATTCTTGATTGCTCATGTCTAAACTAATTCTGTCATGGTGAAAATTGTTTAAGAATTCTTAACTGATCTTAAGCAATAATTTCATTTTTCTTTGTTAGCATAGTGAAAGATTCTTAACTACCTTTCACTCACTAATTCCATAATTTCATAAAAAAATCTAGTAAATTGCTTCACATATGCCTATCTGGCTCTGCAACAACACTCTGCCTTCATAAATCTACTTTTAGCAGCACAAATACCTCAACTCCATCGCCCAATGGACCAAATTGTTCTATGATCTATATTTTCAGTTCTGTCTGGATTCACCAACCCACCAAATTAAAACAAAACAGTACACCATAACTAGCCTAAAAACATTCATCAAAACAAAGCTAAATTATAAAGAGAGAGCCCTCTCTGGTTACAGGTAGGCTAGGACCTGTAGCTAAAAGATTGGTCAGTGGTTACCTCGGTCGTATTCCCTTTAGGAAGCAGGGAACAACCTAAGTGTTAATAGGACAAGCCTCTCCCTCTTTGGTAACAAGATCTCCTTACTTAGGTAAAGCCTTATGGACACAAAGAAGGCTCTTGCAACTCTAATCTCTTGATATCTTCCTTTCAGCACAAGTATTGCCACTAGAATCAGAATTAGCTTGCTCAAGCCATGGAGACAAGCTTTTATAGAGGAAAAGGAAGAGATAAGTTCAATCACAACAATAATGGATTTGGCTTCATCACTTGGAAACTTCTATGAAATGGTGGCAAACTACTTCCCATTCAAGGAGATTCGAAGCCAAACCATCCTCACTTAACTTGGATTCAGTTGGTGAATGAGTTAGATAGAACTTTCGGAGGTTTATTAGTTCAAAACTTTGCCCAAAAAGGTTGGCGCGATTGCGACTCTGGGACAGAGCGTTAATGGCGCGCCCCTTTTATAGTATTTTCCCCATTGGCACGGGCATAATACAGTGGACCAGCGGTAATGTAAAAAGGGTTGTTTTTAAGGGCAAAGAGCAGGAGATATCTTTAGGGCATATGCAGCTCATGTTCAGAGGTGAATGATGCAAGTGGTTTCAAGTCTTGTCACTTTTCACAAGTCCCGGAATGAATCCTCCAAGATGCAGGAGAGGGGTAATATGGATGGTGACAGATGGTGACAAATTACTGTGTAATAGATGCCCCCTAAAGCATGAGGCCCGAGAGAGAGAGGGGTGAAGTGCTTTACAAGAACATGCGTGACTGAAAACACTACCGCCGGAGAACCTGCGAAAAGAAGTACAACTGATATCTCAAGTACATGATAGATGTGGTATGGGCACAACCATCCATAACAGAGTATATACAACTGGATCCCAGGTATGGACGCAGCCATCCGATGAGGATATATAAATGGACTCAGGTATGGTCGCAGGCATCCAATAAATGAGTCATGTAATGATTACAATAATCCACAAAATGCAGCCCGGATTCCAATATGCACAATCCGGGGTCTTGTGCTCCAACTCGACCCGAACACAGTACAAGTTCAAGCATGTGAATACAGGAGTCGAAGTCAAACATGCATAAACATCGTCTGATTACCAGTCAATGATGAAAACTGTTAACAGACGCGAGAGGTACCACCAATAATGACGATGGTCCTCAAGGTACTATAGGTACAATCGATGGCATGTGAATCAATGAGCTAGTGTCGAACACCCGTAGAATCATCCGATTGGAGGCCAATGATGAAAACCTCTCGTCGAACATGAAGAACCTGCCATTGAGGCATGCAGGCCCCAAGGTACCTGAAGGGAGTCTCTAGGTCACCTTCCTGGACAATGAGCTGAAGTTGATAGGAAGTGATCTTGATCGAACGTGGGCCATAATGTTTCCCACATCATCGACACGAGATGGAAAGAGAATATGTTTTGTGTGAGATATCGGAGGGAGGTTGAGTATTCTGCAGAGGTCAACTTCTCTTGAACATATCGGCAGCACAACAACGGATTTCGAAGTATTTGATGTCAAATGATCAGGGGTCATGATGACAAGACGATGAGCAGATGAATGGTGAAATAGGATAACCCAAGCCCATGGAGGCAAATGTGAAGCGAGATGAGATGTCCCCACCCAGACACGAATGCAGAAAGTGTCATGTTCAAGAGCGACATACTGTCGATGATGACGATTATGATTCCTTTATTCCCCCACCATTTCTAGCGAGTACCCCAATTATTTTTGGATGGCAAGCTTGATGGGGATAGCATATGCTTGAATAAAACCTGATGTCATTAAAGTTTTAATGAGTCTGAGAAGGGAAAAACTCGGCGCCTTTTCACGTTTAGAGAGTTTGAAAAGACTGTGAAAAGGAAACTCCAGGGATGCCCTTTTTTGTAAAGTTATGTCTCTCGAGCCCGAAAAAGTATAAAACTATGCTCGAAAGAACCGCCCGATCATTACAACCAAGGAGTACTTTTCGTAAGTAGTGACATCGACCCGAAAAAGTAAAAAAGTGACCGATATCACTTCGTTTCGTTTCCATTAATGAACTTGAAACGACAAAGGCCCGACAATCTTTTCATTCTTTATACGGTCGGAAAAGGAGTTTAAAAACGACCGCCTCTTATTTACGTTTAACGATTCAAGAGGAGTAGCTCGACAATCTTTTCACATTTAGCGAGTCAGAAAAGAGCTAAAATATGACTCCATAGTGACTTTTTCGTGTTTTTACCGAGTCCGAAAAAGTATAAAATACAACTCGTTTCACCATCGAAGTTGTGTAAAAGACCTGTCACTGCACAAGAGGCAAACATAAAACCCATTTTCGACCGAAAATACATTAAAATATTCAAAAATAACTTTTCTAAACCCAAAAATGAGTTAAAAGTCTATAAATAGGGTGAAAATGTGGAAATAGAATTACTTCTACTTTTTACCTCTTTGAAGATTGAGAAGGGCCTGTTTGGGAAGCAAACTTCAGGTGGCGAATACAGCCAATCCGTGCAACCGTTCGCGATCTCGTCGGCTCCAGGTAAGAGGCACTTCCCTTAGCTCCATTTTTATACCATTTTTTATGTATTTGGTTCTAGATTGAGCCCCTACAAGGGGGATTTTCAAATTTAGGGCTTTACCCCATTGGCGCGGGTATCCGGCACGAACCCGCGCTAATGGGGTGAAATACCCAAGGGCGTTGCGCCATTAGCGCGACTATTTTAAAAACAGTCGCGCTAACCGCGCGACCCAAGTTTTTACATAAATTTATCCATTTTATTTGAAATTCTCCTGGATCATAATTTGTCCAACGTTCTAATGAAGGTGTATTTGTCCTTGTGGGTGCAGGAAACAAGTCAAAATGGTAGTAGAATGGGAAGAAAGAGAACATGACATTGTGTACGCCTCGGAAATTGAGGATGAGGGGTGCATGAATGCTCTGAGGGATTGTGGCCTCAAAATGTTCTTTCTGACTTCATATATGCGGTCTCAGCCTGAGTTGCTACAGTTCATAATCGATGCTTGGGATGTGGACGACCAAGTATTTCGTTTAGGAAACCAGACCTTAGAGCTCGAGGTATCTGATGTATACTTCATCACTGGACTATCACGGAGAGGGGTAGTTCCCATTTTGACTGGAAGTAGACCTTCCTGGGAGAAGGTTGGTGAAGTAAAAGCTCGAGTGTGCCCGGAAGCACAATTCGGGAAATAGAGTGCTAAAGTGGCTATCAACACCATCCGGGATTTGACTCTCAAGGCCATTATTTTCACCATTACACGTGCAGCTGGGGTACAAGCACCCCATGAGGCAAGCAAGAACCACCTGATACTTGCGACTGAATGCCTCAATCCGACCATCTTTAATTGGGATGCAGCTGTGACCACTAATATCAAAAGGAAGCTTACAAACTGTAAGCGTGCGGATGTGAAACAATTTGCATATGGCTCGATTGTGGTATCATTCTTCCTGGAGCGAATACCACTTTTCCAGATACAGAGAGCCGTGGTGGTAGATCCATTGCCACGAGAGCCTAGAATGGCTCGCTGGGCAGCACTGATGCCCAGAGGAGGAGGAGGCCAGGAGATGTCATGGCAACCTGAGTTCTTCATATGGCTTCGTCGACAGCAGATCGTGATCTAGGATTGGCCTTATGCAGGAACCAATTTCATGGGAGACCCAGACCTTCCATTACCAGAGGGGGAGGAATGGGAGGAGGAGTTAGGTATGAACTCCTTGATTTTGATGTTTTATGTTTTTCATTGTTTTTTGTCTTTTTTAGTACATGCCTGTTCTAATGACGATTGTATGCATATGCAGATGTGGGCTCGGAGCGACCAGTTGGCCTGTCCCCTACAGCGCGGAGAGGCCAACCCATATCCAATCCTCAGGCAGGAGGGACCGTGGGGGATGAGCTGATACAAAATCTCGAGGGGCTAGCCCAAGGGATTTCGGGTTATGCCAGATTGGCCTATGTGCCTTTCGCATATCAGAGGCACACAGTGGGGGTGCCGACTCGCGTCCATCGTCTACTGAGATGATTGGTGTGAGTGGTGATGTGCTATCATGAGCACCACCATGCTTAGACTCCTAGGTTTTATTTCTTGCATATTTTTTGAGAGACATGTGTCTCAGATGTACGGAGAACACAGACTCTATCTAGACATGTACATTTATTTTTTGAGCGCCTCAGTGCACCACACGATATATATATATATACACGGTGTTATGGTTTATTGTATTTTATGCTTCTTGTATCATGTTGATTTACATATTATGCAAATGTTTGTCCAATACATAGTTAGCTAATGCATCGGTTACTGCATTAAGTTTTCTTGGAATGTGTTGATAAGTAATGTAATCAAAATCTCTTTCCAATAACTTAACACGTAAATGCAACCTTAAAATGCAATGATCTCTGACGGAATATCGTCCGTTGAGCTGGTGGACTACAAGTTGAGAATCTAAGTTTACAACCAATGTGCAGATCTCGAGGTTAATTTCCTCGGCTAATAATTCAATTACAGCACTATATTCAGCCACATTTTTCGTTGTACAACCCAGACACACCCCTTGAATATCTACTAACTCACCATGAGGATCGTAGATCACCCATGCCGCAAATGACAGATTGTGAGTACTGCAGGAAGCACCATCAGCGAAACCAACGTAAGGCGATCCAGACATCTGTTCAAGAAGAAAAAGACACAATAAGCGGCAATCATGCCGACACACTGAGATAAAAACTAAATAAACACGCACACACAACACACTACTGAAAGCATAAGCATGTAAAAAAGAGAGAGTTCCTGGACTCAGGCATAATATTTCTTGAGATAAAGCCCATTTCGAGGCCTGTCCAGAGGATTAACTTCATAATCTATAAGCTCATAGGCACCTTTTTGTAAAACTCTTTTCACAATATAGGGCCCATGTCACATCGGCTCGAGTTTTCCTACTCCCAGCTTATCATTAGCTTGATCGTAGAGCAGTACTAGATCTCCCTCGATGAAAGAGCGGGGGTTAACAGTCTTATCGAAGTGAGTTTTCACTCGCTTCTTTTGAGCTTCAATAGCTAGGGAGGCTAGACGACGAGTCTCATCCAGTCGTTCTAAGTAAAGAAGCCTCTCTTCTATAGGAGTAGTATCGGGGAGTAACTCGACGGCTAATTTCAGTGAAGGAATCTCACACTCAATGGGAAGGGTCGCCTCCAGTCCATAAACTAACTGAAAAGGAGTGAAACCGGTGGCGTCCTTCACGGAGGTATGGTAGGCCCACAAAGCGGAGAACAACATCAGATGCCAACTAGACTTGTGCATGCCAACAGTTCTTTGAATCATCGTGACCAAGACCTTGTTCACGGCTTCCACTTGACCGTTTTCCTGAGGATAGTACGGAGTCGAACTATCATGCCTAAAACCTAGTTGGGTTGTTAACTCGACCATCATATGATTACGAAAATGGTTTCCGTGATCAGTGACGATGGCTTGTGGAACTCCGAACCGTGAAATAACATGATTAAACAGAAACTATGCCACGGTGTGACCGTCTTCTGACAATGTAGGCATCGCCTCTACCCATTTCATAAAATAATCTACAGCAACGATGATGTATCCATGCCCCCCGGCCGAGTGAGGGTTACAGGTCACATAATCGATGCCCCATTTGGCAAAGGGGCTGACAGTTACAACGGGGTCAGCGGGGTAGGGGGTGCACGCATCTTCTGTTGGTAAATCTGGCATTCATGACAAGAATGGATGGAAAGAATGCCATCCTTGAAAATGGAAGGCCAGAAATAGCCAGCACGGAGGATTTTTTGTGCAATGGCATATCCAGACATGTGACCGCCACAAGCACTGGAGTGGCAGTCATTTAGAACTCTCTCGGCTTCTTCAAAGGTTAGGCATTGACGAAGAACCGAATCAACATCGAGACGGTACAGGGTGTCCCCAACGATGCGATATGGTTGGGCTTGGTGTCGAATCTGTCGGCGAGCGTCCTTGGAGGTCTCGGGACGAAAAGAGGACGTCTGTAAGTAGACAATAATGTCCCCGTACCAAGGATTGAGAGTGCTGATAAGGAAAAGAGTTTCGTTTGGAATAGAATCCTCTATCTGAGAGGAGGTAGCGGCGGATGGCAAAGAACACAAAAGTTCGGCGAAGACGAGTGATTTCTTGGACTTGGCAGCAGTAAATTCCAAGTCAAACTCTTGGAGGATGATGATCCACTTTGAGTATTTTCCCCCCAGCAATTGTCGTGACAGAATATAAGTCATGGGGTTGCAATCGGAGATCAGCATCGTAGTACGCAACAGATATAGTGACGGAATCGTTGGACAGCGCAAACAGCAGCGAGGGCCAATTTCTCAACATATGCATATCGAGTCTCTGTATCTAGCAAGTTGCGACTAAGGTAGTAAATGACATGTTCGATGCCATCGTCGTCATCTTGTACCAAAACCATACCGATGGTGGTGTCAGCAGCGGCCAAATATAGTGTATAGTCACGATGATAATTTGGAGGCCACAACAAAGGGGCGGAAACAAGAAGAGTTTTGAGACGTGAAAAAGACTCTTCGGCTATGGCATCCCATCGAAATGGGGTGTCACGCTTAAGTAACTGGGTGACACCCTTTGCCACTTCGGCATAGTTTGGGATGAATCATCTTAAGAAATTAGCTTTACCCTGCAGGCTCTGCAATTGCCGCAAAGTAGCAGGGGGAGGAAGATTCAAAATTGCCTCGACTTTAAGGGGATCCAAGCGGATGCCCTCTCGGGAGACGATAAACCCAAGAAGTCGGCCAGATTCGACGTAGAAGACACATTTATGCGGGTTTAGTCGGATGTTATAGTGTCGACAGCGAAGAAAAATCTCGCGAAGATGCGATGGGTGGTCCGAGCGCTTAGCTGAATGAGTGGGCAGGTCATCTAGATAAGGTTGTACGATGTGCCGGATATCGTGGAAGGCATAAGACATCGCACGCTGGAAGGTGGTGCCGGCATTCTTAAGACCGAAGGGGAGCTTTTTGTAAGCAAAAGTGCCCCACAGACAGATAAAGGTCGTCTTGTGTTGATCAGTGGGGGCGATATTAATATGGTTGTAACCAGAGAAGCCATCCATAAACGAATATATTTCACTTCCCGCACACTCATCAATGAGTTGGTCAATGAACGGTGTGGGGTAGTTATCTTTTGGGAAGGCTCGATTAATGTCGCGATAATCGACACAAACGCGAATGGTACCCTGTTTTTTATCTACAGGGACAATATTTGAGACCCAATCTATAAGTGGGATAGGATAGATAAAACCAACTTTAAGAATTTTTTCAACTTCTACTTTCATAGTTGTCGCCTTACGGGGGTGCACGGGACGCAAATGCTGGCGAACAGGTTTGGCTCCGGGATACGTAGGTATCTCGTGCACTACAATGGATGGATCGATACCGGGCATATCTTCATAGGAACATGCAAAAACGTCATGAAATTTGCTAAAAAGTGCTATATATATTTGAATCTCCTCAGGAGTGCAAGTGACTCCTATGTAAATGTTCTCGACAATCCCTGGTTTAACAGAGATGTCGATGGGTTGCATCTGCGTAATGTTCCCTAAATTCCCTTCAGACGATGTATGATAAATCTGGATGGGCGTCTGAAGAGGTTGTGAAGGGAGACATGGAGCAAACCGCTCGAGACAAAGCAGTGTTTCCCGGAGGGTAGGGAGAAAGGAGGAACGGTGGTGAAGATGGGACCATGGATGTTCTTCCAGAGACATGGTCTCTATAATGGCCTCATCGGAAGGAAATATTTCCTTTAACGGATCCGAGGAGGTGCATTCTCCAAACCATGGGGGCAAATCATCTGAGTCAAGAGCCCCACTTGAAGCAGCAGGTTTAACATGAGGGGCTGATGCAGCAACAATTTCGATGTAGTTGAGTTCGGCTGGACTCAATGGCATCTCCTCACCCCACGATTCTATCTGGTCGATGGGGGGAAGGGCCCAAGGATTAGAATGAACCGAGATCATGGAGATAGAGGTGAGGTTAGGAGGTGGGAGGGAGAAAACACCCATAAGGGCGGGTTCTTTGAAGAGCCCGGCTCCCACACTCTCAAAAGGAACAGAGGTATGTTCAACGAAAGGTACATTTCCCTCAGAAGAGGAAGCGAAGAAGGAAAGCTGGTCTACTGTGACAATTTTCCCTTGGTGAGGGAAACGAATGACACGGAAGAGGGATGAAGTCACGGCACGCATGGCATATGTCCAACTCCGGCCCAGAAGGAGGTTGTATGTGAGATTCGCATCAACGACCTCAACTTCTACTTCCACGGTTTTCCCTTCTAAGGTGATTGGCAATCATTGAAGAATACCATAAGGACGGGACTCTCTCCCATCGAAAGCTTCCAAAGTCGTAGGAGACTAGCTCAGAGTCAGAGACCCGATCGCTTTCCAACAAGCAATAGACATAATGCAAGTTGATGCGCCCTCATCAATAACTGTACGATGAATTGTTTTCGATTTGATGATGACTTGGATAAGAAAGGCGATCTGATGAGGTAGCCTCGGGACATGGCTCTCGAGATCGAAGGTAATCAGATCCGAATCTGCTGGGTCGATGCCACCGATGGCCGATAGCAGGGACTTCCTTTGGGGGGGGCAGCTCTGGAGAACTTCTAAGGCGGACATAGCCGACAGAGCCTACGCTAAGTCCTCTGCGATGCTATAGTGTTGGGCAGCATGAGCATTCGAATTGTAAGAAGATTGCCTAAGTACTCCTTTAGGAGGGGGTCTGATGGTCGTCTCAGTACTTGGTCTCTCAATATGAAGTGGACCAGAGCTGGACGAATGAGCACTTGAGGGAACCTCGGGCTCCTTCCCGGCGGACGACGGATACTCCTTTTCTCGAGTCGTTACATGAACGGGGATAGATCCAACCATGAAGACTTGGGAACCAAAGGGAGAAGAAGATGGATCAGCCGCCATTTGAGTCTGCTGAGAGGGAAAGGGTTCTTTAAGAACCGCAGGAATCCTAGGAGCGCCTTTCAACAAGCGACTAACTTCGGACCACCTTGGGATGTCCTTAGTGTAGTGATCCTCCTCACAAATGAGACAAGGATATTTGGGTTTGCTCTTAGCTCCTTCCTCGGCTGGAGGTTTGGAGGATTCCTGTTTAGGTTGCTCAGATTTATTTTTCCCTTTTCCCTTTTTCTTTCCTTTCGGGGCCTTACCTGCCGTGGTGGACTGGACAGCGTTGACCTCGAAAGTAGTACCAGAATTCGAACCACCCTGAGAAGTGTTTTCATTAGAAGCACCTGAATTTTGCTTCCCAGGGTTTGAAGATGATTTTTTAGAGGTCAGGTTCATAGAGCCAATAACTCCATCGATAGATGGCTTCGGCGGAGCCTTGGATGTACTGGGTCTCGGGGCGTCCAACAAATACTCATACAAGGTACCTGACTGAGAGTAAACTAAGTCCAGGTACTGAGTGCACGCGATCGCTTGCTCTTTAGTCACGCAGGCTCCCATAGCAATGTCCCGTGCAATCTTAGGGACAAAGGAAGTCGTGAACCAAGGAGTTGATCAGGAATCCAAAACTTGATCAACCGGCGACGCCTTCTCCATTCATGTATATGATCGGAGATATGTGTAGCCGTATCCTTCTTAAGAGATGTAAGGAGATGGGTCTCTGTCTTGTACTGAGTGGGTAACTGAAAGTGAGTAAGGAATGACATAGCCAATGAATTAAAATCCTGAAATGACGTGTGGGTTAATTCAATATACCATTTAGCGGCAAAACCAGTGAGAGTCCTTTGGAAGAGGCGAAGTCGAATCGAATCATTGAGCCATGAATTAGATGAACACCATAAGTGATACGTCATTACATGAGCTTGAGGGTCCTCTCCGGCTTTGCCGTCGAATTTGGGATAGTCGCTAGGTATCTTAGTTGGAACTGGTGGCCATTGTGAATTATGCAAAATGGGATCATTCGTTAACTTTGACACATCGGGAAGTTCCAACGTCGCTAGAAATGGTAGCTACGGGTTGAAGGACATCTGTCCCGGATATGAGGTAGGGCCAGAATTCCATCCAGTTGCTGGTTGCCGCCACTGGCCTTGTCCCGATGGACCAGGCCCAAAAGGGCCTTGTCCAGAAGGATTTTGTCCGTAAGGGTTATTTCCGGAACTGGATGGTTGATACTGGTTCTGCCCCCCAGCGCCCCATTGGTTACCATACTGCCCAGCAGGTTGTTGATAATTCTGATTAGGGTTGGCCTGCGGTTGTTGGTAATTTTGATACGGGATGATTTGATTTTGCCCCTGGGGTTGCTGGTATCCATATTGCGCCTGGGAACCCGACGGCATTTGATGAGAAGGTTGGGATTGATACCCACCTAAATAAGGAGGCTGGGATTGATACCCACCTGAATGAGGAGGCTAGGATTGATACCCACCTGAATAAGGAGACTGGGATTGATACCCACCTGAATAAGGAGGCTGGGATTGGTACCCACCTGAATAAGGAGGCTGGGATTGATACCCGCCTTAATAAGGAGGTTGGGATTGGTACCCACCTGAATAAGGAGGCTGGGATTGATACCCACCTGAATGAGGAGGCTGGGATTGATACCCACTTGTATAAGGAGGTTGGGATTGGTACCCACCTTGATTCTGGGGTTGATAACTGGGTTGAGACTGCGAAGCAAGAACCATCTGCATGCCCGGTTGAGATGCCCCAGAAAGATATCCTTGCGAAGGTTGGGCCATCTGGCCGAAAGGTTGCCCTTGTAGACCAGATAGTTGATTGGGCTGAGCAGTGGGCCGGCCTTGCTATGCGTAAGGCTGGCCCCCTTGCCCAGAAGGGTAGCCTTGCTGGTTTCCGGGTTGACCTTGCTAAGCATGGGGTTGTCCCGGGTTTCTAGAAGGTTGCCCAAGATATGTATACGACGGACCACTAGAGGCTAAAGGTTGTCCTTGATAAGGTTGTCCTTGTGAGCCTCCAGGTTGACCTGGGTAATTCTGGCCATAATACTACTACCCATGATTAGGCTGCGAGTAGGATGGTTTACCCTAGTAGGGTGGTCCTTGAGACAGCTGTCCTTGACCTGGATGGAACTGGCCACCGCCATATCCGGCGGTACCCCAAGCCACACTTAGTGGAATTAAAGTCTCAATATAGGGCTCAGTTGGAAAGGAGATATACAAATGATGATTAACAGGATGATAATAGGGGCCTTGCTCGCCTGGGTTCTGGACATTATGCAAGTATTGGGAATATGCCCCCCCTGCCGAAATAGCATCAGAAAGAGGCGGGGCACCATTTGTGGGATGGACAACTCTAGCAGCATGTGCCGATGGACCACTTTGTACCGGGCCTCGAGATGGGTCAGCAACAGAAGTCACAGTAGAAGACGCTGTAACGGCACTAGCAACTGGAGTTGATGACGTGACACAAACGGTCGGGTTGGTTGGAACCGTTGCAATAGCAGTATGGTGAACTTGGGAAACAAATGGTCCCGTAGTAGGGACAATGTTTTGATCCCACATAGAAGAGGAAGTCGCAGAGTTCATAGCATCCCTTAGAGATCTATAGTGCGTCGGCACTGTGATACCGAGAGGCGTAACAGTGTAGGGCGTAGAGATAATTGGGGATGTAGCCGCAATGGGAGTATCAATACTCGACATTACGGGCGTCCCACTTGACACAGGAGATGTATCCTCCATGTTGGAAGAAGCCATCGGAGATGCAACACCAACAGGAGTAGTGGGAAAATCCTCTTGAGAGGGCTCCCAAACAGGGTTCCAAAACAAGTCGTAAAGCTCATCCTCTGGAGCACGAGAGTTCAATGGTTGGGCACGCGGAACAATAGGAAGAGTGTCACCACAAACCAGTGTCTCAGGGGTAGCAGAAGATGGAGACCCTTGGTCACTTGGGAGAGGAGACAGGATCGATTGATCTGCCAGGATGATCAAACAAAGACCCTAAGCAAACTAACGATAAGAGACCCTACTCAAAACTAAACGCAAACAAGATCTACCAAGGTGAAATGTATCGTGGCCGAATAAATTTATGACATTAGGAACACAACTGACCTTTCTGTTTTAAAAGTCAAAGAAAAGACAAAATAGACTCTAGTCGCTTCGAATGTTTAAAGAGCCCGAAGTGACAAATGCTCAATAGAGCCTTTTCTTTTACAGAGTCCGAAAAGGATCAAAAGTGACTGCTCTGGAGAAACTAGGCAAGGGGTTTACTAGACAATCCATAAAACTGCTTATACACCTTGGCAATCGTATGAAAACCAAGGACTTTCCGTACTGCAGTCAATCTTCCCGAATGTTGTGTTCGGTGCGTTACGGCTTGTAAGTCGGCAGACACGGCTTCCTATGGATCAAGGATAAAAACCTAGTGGAGTCTCCCCATATATACGCGACGGTACGTGGGAGCCCAAGTCCGTACTAGACCACAATCAAACCACACCAGGAGGAATCACCCAACCTTAATGCGAGAACAAAAGTGACTAAGTTTAATGACGCTGGAGCACGTCTCTAGCCTAGACCTCTAGAATGTTTGCATTATATTCCAATGCGTTTTTAAGTTGATTTGGTTTATTTTATGGTTGATCTTTAGTTAAGTTTCGATTTCAGGTCCTACCGTATGTGATCTTTCACAATTGCCTAGATGCAAGCTATATGCCAAAGAATACCATTTCATTCGATGAATACTAACTATGAGAATGTTAAGAATTTTCAATCAAACAAAATGAGCACAATCAATCAAACACCCTAATGCAACTAATGGCAAATAAATAAAACTTTTTCTTTTCAATAATACAAATCAACAAAAAGTTCTATTCCATTAACTATTAAACACAAAAGAGACTATTTGATTTCTTTTCAAAGGCACAATGCACTAGAATGAATTTTGAAAGACAATAACACTGAGTAAAGAGACAAATTCACTCAATGAGGACACAATGAAATCCCAAGACACTAAAACAGTTCTCCAAATCGAAAGGAAAACAAAGGCTTGTACGAGCTATGTGATCTAAGCTCAGACAAGGCTAGAATGAAATCCAAACAAGAAAAAGCAAGCCACTTGGAAATCAATCAAAAACACTTCAACAATCACTGAACAAGTGCGAAAAGCAATCACAAAGTTAACTGGACAACCAAAGAACCCAAAACTCCCACGGAAGGCTCGACACACACGGCCACTAGATGCCCTAGGGTTGAGGTGTGAAATTGATGGAAAGAGGCAAACACCCGAAGGACAAAGGTTGAGAACCAGTCAAACAGGGACCAAACACACTCTAGTAATTGAAAAAGACGTGGCAAAATGTAAATCCAAGCTCAGAAGGCAGGAAAACAAGCGAACACAAAATCTAAGAGGCCTGGCGCGACTGTCAGGCTGCAACTCATGCTAAACAGGGATTGGCGCGGGTTGTCTGTTAGCAACAAGGGTCACTAACGCGACTGTCAAAGCAAAAAACATGCTAATGAAGTTTGCCAATTTCAAAAAGAAAAATAAGCAGTCTAAAGCTCGGTTACAGTATCTAGGCAAGCCAGGAAGAAAGAGGCAGCAAGAAATTTGATCCAAAAAGCTATCCAAGCAAGCAAACAAGATAAAACCAAAGAGGCAAGACAAACTCCAAATTGTTCAGTCCGTAAACCAAACTGGAGATTGACTGAAGCGGCTTTGATCTACTTCACTACTGCAAAGCAATAGTGTTTTGAAGGCTATCTGGCCGTGCTTCAGACTCCGTCTAAGTTTACAAATCAAACAACAAGCTAAACTCCCCAGCGGAGTCGCTAAATTGTTGGAGAGGTAAATCCCCTCTACGGATAGAGGCGATCCCTACTAGCCTAGAATGGGTCTAGCAACAATCAAACAATGTTATCACACAAGTTCCTAATTGCAAATAAAAGGTAGGTGATGAAGACCTACTTGAGTTCCAACGCTTTCGTTTGTAGAAGAGATGTCACCCACGTTCCTTTGCCTTGGCCGATCACAATCCTCCACTATCCTCATGAATGGACACCTGCACACAAAGAGAACAACACAAACACAAGCGTGAAATCTAATATATGCAATTATACATCAGTCAGAAGGATATAATTCAACATCAACCATTACAAGTACAACAGAATGGACCATAATGATAGTCATCTATATTAATAATCACAAAGGAGAATGCAAACCAGCGTCCTGACGTCAAGTCCTCCTTGGGCTGGGTGCTCAGCTACACAAGTCTTGCAAAGCTTGAGGGGATGAGGGACAAGCCTCTCTCTCTTTGGTAACAAGATATCCTTACTTAGGTAAAGCCTTATGGACACAAAGAAGGCTCTTGCAACTCTAGCCTCTTGATATCTTCCTTTCAGCACAAGTATTGCCACTGGAATCAGAACTAGCTTGCTCAAGCCATGGAGACAAGCTTTTATAGAGGAAAAGGAAGAGATAAGGTCAATCACAACAATAATGGATTTGGCTTCATCACTTGGAAACTTCTATGAAATGGTGGCAAACTACTTCCCATTCAACGAGATTTGAAGCCAAACCATCCTCACTTAACTTGGATTCAGTTGGTGAATGAGTTGGATAGAACTTTCAGAGGTTGATTAGTTCAAAACTTTGCCCAAAAAGGTTGGCGCGATTGCGACTCTGGGATAGAGCGCTAATGGCGTGCCCCTTTTATAGGATTTTCCCCATTGGCGCGGGCATAATACAGTGGACCAGCGCTAATGTAAAAAGGGCTGCTTTTAAGGGCAAAGAACAGGAGATGTCTTCAGGGCATATGCTGCTCATGTTCAGAGGTGAATGATGCAAGTGGTTTCAAGTCTTGTCACTTTTCACAAGTCCCGGAATGAGTCCTCCAAGGTGCAGGAGAGGGGTAACAGGGATGGCGACAAATTACTGTGTAACAATGACTATCACACCTTGGAGAGCATTGCAAGGAGTGAAGGGTGAAAAACTTGTCAAAGCAATATTATCTCATGTGAGGTCAGGGGAATTATCATTGGAGGAATGTATAAGGAATTTTAAAAGTAAGTTTGTTGAATTATTTTTATTTATTTCTAGATTATAATTTTATTTTAAATATAACATATTGTTCTTGGTAGTATTTGTTATACATATCATTATATTAATTTTTTTTACTTTATCTATGCAGTCACAAAGTTTACATGAAAATTCAAGAACAAATGGCTAAATTTTTGAATGAATATAGTTGGGATGATGTTGTACGCAACTATCCAGATTCAAGTTCTACATCAATATTTTTTTTTTTATCTTGCATTTAAAAAGGCATGTTGACTTATACATTCATTTTTATTCTTATGTATACTATTTTTAATTTATAACTTGCACATATATTTGTTTATTTTATAAAAGAGGAAGAAGGATGCAAACGGAGCACCAGATAGTTTTAGAACCTTTACTGAAAAAAGAAAGATTGAAAGAATGAAGAAGCAATGCCTTAAGAATGTTGAACTTGATCCAACTCTTACTCTTTTCATTTGGAATGGGCTTGACACTATTCAATATCAAGTAATACAAGGCGACTATGAAGACATTACTAAAATCATACCTAAAAGGGATTACGCCCTAGTTATTGTAGATATTCCCCATTGTTTCAATATTCCAAACATTGACTGTGATAGTGGCCCTTATACTTATCAAGGTCTCAGTAAACTGGTTGTGGGATTTCTAGAAGTCACGTCATCACCATTATGGAGATTTGTGACATTTCATTCAGACACACAATTGGCAATGTTATTGTCAAGTTTCAAGGGGAAAACAAATTCAAGGATGCAACTTACATGGTAAGACGTTTAAAATGTATATTTGATTAATGTTAAAAAATTCATTTATGTACAAGTTAATTGAACTTTTACTATTTCATGTTACATGCAAAAGTCAAATCTTCTTAATCCTGAAGATGAACCAATTATAAATGATTGTGAGTTCATCCACATTGATAGTTGGGGAAAAGATGATAGCTATATGTCTATGATTTTTAATCGGGTAGATGGAAAGATTCATAGCCAAACACTGACTTATGATGTTGTTGTGAGAAAACTAACATATGTAAACAAAGAAGCAAAATGAGAGATAGTTAACATTATCAAAAACCATAGTTATTGATTAACTATCTTATAGACATATGTTCAAATAAAGGAGTTTGGGTTCTAGATTTATTTTCTGGCTTAGGTAAGTTTTATTATATGGAATTGAACTTCAATACATTATTTCTTAATTTATATGTCATTGTACTAATTTACTTCATTATTTAATTTGTGCTTGATAATTAGGTACAACACTAGCATGTTGCCTTCAAAAAGGAAGAAATTGCATTGCCATTGAAAAATATCCAATACAGTGCAATTTTATTCAGCAAATAATTAATGCTCTTCAATTTCTTCCAAATGCAATGCAAGAAACTAGGTTGAAGAAAGGGGACTTTAGTGAATCACGCGTGGCAAAAAAGGTAAAGGAACCCCAACCACCATTACACAGAATGATTGGAAAGGCATACATTCGGAGATTCCCAGACATCAAAGATCCATTAGAAGAGGAAAATGAGCAAAATGAAGCAGAAAATATTGTGGAAGAAGAAAATGATGAAACTCTAGAGGATGAAGAGTTTGGATTGCGTGACATTGTTGATTAAATTTAAGTCGTGCTTGGAAATCAAGCTCATTTTTTGTAACTATTAATTAGTTATCCTTGTAATGTTTTGACTTTGACATTTTATGAGAAGAATAAGCACTCAATTAAGGTTGTTATGCATTCAATACTTGTATTATGTGATTTTCCCATTAATTTTTATGTTAATCATTATTTTTTTTAAAAAGCAGTGATTATTATTACTTTTTTGATATGAAATTCATTAAAAAACTATTATTTAACCATTTTTAGTTAAAATTTCCCTATAAAAATTGTGATTTTGACATGTCATCTCTAGCAAAAAATTATCAAAATGTGTAGTATTTTAGTTATATTTATGTTAAAAATGGTTATTTTTATGTCAATTGTTAAAAATGATTGTTTTTTAGAGACAATTATTTCATGTGGATTGAAAAATTAATTAACGATGTATAAATATGTAGAATATCGAAAATTCAAAATATCAACTTTCTTCATTAAATATGCAAAACAATAGGAAAACCTCACTACAAAAAAAAAAAATTAAAATTAACAAACAAATAAAAATAGAAGGAACACAGACCACGTCTAAAAAAGTATTAAACTTAGCAAATAATTAATTTACAATCTTCATATATTTAGAAAATTAAAGTCAAAGAGATAGGTCTTTTAACAAAAAGGGCCTGATGCAGAATTAACACTTTTTAAATCAGCATGAAAATCACTACCATTCTAAAACATAATGTACATAAAAAAAAATTAAAGTGCCAAAAACTGTGCTCTAAAAAAAACATGTGTTCTGCATTACCCCTTTTCAAAATCGGGTCAGTTTTTTGCTATCTCTACGAAACGGGTAACAATATCAATTCTCGTTTCAAAGTTTACATTGTTATAGGTAAATGATTAATAGTCTACTATATGTGATTGCATCAAGACCAAACATTATGCAAGTTGTAGGATTGGTTGCATGGTTTCAAGTTGCACGAAAAAAACTCATGTCCAACCAATGAAAAATTTATTTAGATATCTAAAGGGAACCTTGGACTTTAACTTGTGGTATTCAAGAGGCAAATATTTTAATCTAACAACATACAAATATGCAGATTGGGAAGGAAGTTTTCATGATAATAAAAAGACAAATGGATAAGCATTCTTCTATCCAATAGTCTAGTGTTTGGCTAAGCAAAAATAACCTTTAGTTTATCTATCCACAATTGAGCCTAAGTATATATCAACATTATCATGTTTCACACAAGCTCTTTGGATGAAGCATACATTGAAATATATTGAGGTGGAATATGATCATCCAATCTTAATACTTTGTGACAACACACGTGCAATAAATATTTAAAAAAATCATGTTATGCACTATAAAAAAGAACATATTCTAATCAGGTATTAGTCCTTAAGCAAACAAGTAGTAGAATAAAATGTGAAGTTGGAATATATTTCCACCAAAGAACATATTTCAAATATTTTTAGAAATCATCTCCCCAAAGATACATTTGAATGTCTCCTACAATAATTGGCAATAACATCCATCTCATCACTAATGCCTAAGAAGAAGCACAAGTTCAAGGGAAATATCCCTTTTCCATTAATCTCAAAGGGAGAGAGTTGTAGAGAGGGGAATTCTTTCTATTCTTGGTGGATTACATGTTTCATTATAGGATTGCCAT
>APFE030560435.1:0-37894 GCA_000404065.3 Pinus taeda
GACAATGTACTAGGAGTTGGGCTTTGGAGTATGTGTTTAATCAAATCATCTTTATCTGGTTTCCCCCCTCCCATGGATGTTTATAAGGTATAGAGTTTGGTGGAACAAACTTCATCTTCTCCCTCATCTTCTAGCCAAAAAGGTAAGTCAAGTTCTAGAGATCGCTAAGCAGGAGGGTATAGGAGTAAGTACTTGGACATATGCCGATTCTTAATAGTCATATTTTTAGCCCTCAACTAATGTAGGAATCGACAGTGGCCAACCAGGGCCTCGCAAGGATGAGAGGGTAACTAGTAAGCTTAGCCTTAGGCTCGGTAACTAGGCAATCTACAGGGTATTCCCAAGAGTCAATGGATACCATCACATCCTCCACAATCCCCTCAGGGGTCACTGTGCAGCAGTCTGTAAGTTGTAGAATTGTTGTGGTCTTTCTTAATGAACCCTCGAGGTTGAGCTTGAGCATGTCTTCCTTGGTCATCACATTAATGGCAGTCCCAAGATCAATCAAAGTGTGTGGGACAATGGGGCCATTGATGTGCACATCTACTATAGGTCTTCCAGGGTCCAAAGACTTTGGATAGATTACCTACCCCAACATTAAGTCAGATATTTGTTCAATGACATTAATGGTAGGGGTATCTCTTCTTCGCCTCCCTGGATGCTTGAAGAACTTCCCCTTAATAAACTTGTAGAAAATATGTACATCTTTAATAGCTTGGAGAAGTGGAATTTTGACACAAATTTTTCAATTCTCCCACAAGCTGAGTCTCTTCTGGGGTAGGCTGGAGTGGTTGGGTTAATCTCTTAGGAAAGGGTGGTGGATATGCTTTAGTCATGACTTCCTCTCTTTCTTCCTCAACCTCCATAGGTGGAGGTAGAGGTGGGTTGTCTAGGAGTACTCTCGTAGATCTTAGGTTGATTTCTTGAATCTCCGCAACATAATCAGGATAAGAGGTCTCTACACTATGTATTTTTTGGGTCTATCTATTGCTCAGGTTCGTATTTGGCTAGGCAGGCATCTGGGCTTGTTTAGGTGTAGCAGAGTGTAAAAGTTGTGGTTGAGCTGTTTGTGAAGGAAATAAAGTTGGAGAATTGTTGTATATGGGTCTCCACCCCTGGGGCAGTGCATTCCACTGAGGTTGTGGTGAAGCATATGGTTGAAATGACTGGCTGGCTACCTAGGAATGATATTGAGGGGCACCGGACCAAGGAGGGGTAGACCAAGAAGGATGAGGAGGGGTCCCCCAAGAAGGTATGGATGTGGTCTGGTTGGGGTTGTAATATACATGGCATGACCCTTGCATGCCCTGCTAGTATGGCCTAGGCCCATGAGGTCTCCTTTGGTTTATGTAGCGGAGATGTTAATTTAGCCCTTTAGCTCCTTGATATACAGATTTTAGTCTAAAGAGAGAAGGGAATTTCTCCGTGGAGTAGTTTTCTTCACAGACTAAGCAGATTTCAATTGAATTCGATGGAAATTCATTCCTAGGGTGCCTCCTAGTGCATCTAGGGAAGAAAATGGCTAAGGCTCTCTCGGCTTCCTCCTCCTTTCTATTAATGTGCATAGTTTCCATTTGTACGGCAAGGGATTACATCATCTCACTCTTGAAATCCTCGAGCATGTTTCCAATTCACCCTTGATGGATTATTTGGAAGAGGATTGACTGACCATAGGTTGACTACGCCTACCCTTTTTCTTAGCAGCCCTAGAATGGTTTCTAAAGGTATCCTTGATATCCTTATAGGGTAACTGGTAGATATCTCCGCCTGCCAACAAGTTTAGGGTATCCAAGAAATCTTCCCTAACTCCTCTAAGCAGGACTAGCTTCAATTAGTTACGGTCAAGTGTGCACCTAGCCCTTTTCTAGCTAAGTTGGAACCTTTTTTCATAATCCTATAAGTATTCATAATGCCAAAAGGTCGTCCTAAAAATTTACTCTTTAGTGTATTTATACCTACCGTAGTAGTATCTATACTTGTTGTTGAAGGCTTGCTACATCTGAGCCCAAGTTGTGGTGTTATCCCCAGGTAGACCATGAACAAGCGCAAAGCTACATCCTTGAGAGTCGATGGTAATAGTTTCAACTTCTGGTCATCATTGGATGACAACTCAGCTGGTGGGTGGAGATGGAAGAGTCTATAGAGTCCATAGTTCAACTAGTGGTTGTGTTTGATCCATAATTAAAAGGTCCCTTGGCCTCTAGAATCTAGCTAGGGGTTGACAACTATAAGTGAGAGTTTGGTTGTAGTTGTTAATGGTTGGGTGGAGAGTCATTTTTGGAGACTTTGTTTCCCAAAAAAGTTCAAGATAATTGTTTCTCATGTATTTTTAATAATAATGAATATGTGTTTACAATTTCTAGTCTTAAATGCGCTTATAAATGCACGGGACATGGTTTGTGTATTTATTGTCTATAGGATTGCCTAATATAATGTCGGAGTTTTAAAAAGGTATTGGAATAACAAGTGGTTGTATTGGTTATGCTCATGTAGTAACCAACATGGAATATTTTCTTATTGCAGTGACATGATTTTGTTTGATTACAACCTCTTACTACTACTATGCATGTTTCTATGTGAAAATGACTAAATACAATCCACATGAGGATGTAAATGAAGGATTCATCATATGAATGGTCATAAAATAACACCCCCATTGTAGGTATTCACTTAACTATGGAAGAATGGTACCAGCTAATGGGATTACATAATTAGTGTTGGACAATAATGGTGAATGAAATATAATTTGTTCTGATTACATGTTTGAAGTCTTCCATAAGTTTTAGTAGGGTTTTTGTATACCAATTAGTCCATTCAGAATTGAGGAGAAGGACTCATTTTAACCACAGTCATGCATTTTAGTAGACATGCACCATATTTTGATACCTGTTCACTTATTTTCTCAAATTGTAAGGTTCTCAATCTAAAGAAAGTAGGTTTTTCTACTATGCTAATGACCTTTCTTATCTCTCTATACTTTTGGAAAGAAATGCACTCAAAGTGTTATTGATTTGGTTCTATCCTTATGATTGATTGTTTCCCAAGTGTGTTCATAAAAAGTTATGGATTTATTGGCCATTAGATGCTAGTAGCAGTGCTTGAAAATCTTGAAACGTTAGAAGAATTATAGTGTTGTCAAAGTGTTGGAAAAAGGGAAAAAATTGACTTAAAATTGAAATTTTTAGTTAACACGTTGGTTAGGTCAAAGGTCAAGAGGTTGGCTAAAAGGACTGGACTTGTGGTGAGATTCGCCCCGACCTAAGGTAGGTTGACCTATGGCCAATGTAATGGTGTTGTCTATTTGAAGTTTTGAGAAAGTTGGAAAAGGTTGGAAATTTTAGATCCCATTCCCATAATCGTACCTTCCAAGTTGGGTCATCATAGTGAACAATTGGTCTAACGTTTGTTGGGTTCTAGTTTTGGCGGGTGTGTTACAAATGAATTTAGCATCATTAAGGACTAACGAAGAATCCAAGAAAAGGCTACAACATTTACAATTTTTCCTACATGATCACATATTGTCTTATTAGTGCTTTGTTGTGTAATTTGATTTACTTATGTGCTACATTAGAGTAGTATTGATTTCCTTGCAACATATGGTAGTTATCTCATTGCCAATGGTACATGTTGAATCCCTACACATATATGTTCTCGCATTTCCATTCTTATAGATTTATTTCCTTTACTTCCCATGGCTTTATTATTGAACCCTTCACTTTGATTCTTGTATGCTCTCCTCCTAGCAAGGTAGGCCACTCTAAATGACTATTGATTGGCGTAACCACTCTTCTCACTTGATGAGGAAGACAATTGTTTCACAGATTATTATGGATTGAGAAAAAGATAGATATGAATTGCATATAAAGTGCTTAATGCCTCTTAAGTTGGAACACCAAATAGCTTGGAGGGTAGCTCTCGGTTTATATTTCATGGAATGCTCACCACATCTAAAGCACACATATGAAACAGTAACACCACGTGGAAGCAAGAAAATCATACATGAAACCATATTAGAGAAGGTAAAGGGAACTATATAAGCCAAGATATCATAGTACCATGTATGTGAAAGTATAGTGTGCCGTATGTAAGTGCATTTCTATTATAAGATGTATGAGATAGTAGTTGGCATACCATGCTTGAAGCATCTAAATTTTTTTAGGAGAACTAATGTGAGATGACATCATCATATGTATAAAGGATAATTAGAAGAAGAAGTTGTATAGATACATGAGCAAGGGGATTCATTCAAGTTGGAACACCACGAAGTTGAGAGGGTGGCTCTCCAAGTAGTCACCCGTATGGGGGGAAATCTCACTCCAAGCAACTCATTTTGTGATGGTTTAGATGATCCACTCACTATAGACCACTATAAGCATATCCTTTATTGATGAGGAAGCCATGGCACTCCCTTCCATTGCCCTACACAACATAAGAAAGGTGTTACACTTCTTTCTCTTTAAGGATACTCATTCATTTCTATGTTCCTCTCTATTATTTTACTTTTGTGACAATTTGGAAAACTATAACTAATTGGCTCTAAAACAATTAATACCCATCAATGACCTATATTGAAGGATTTCTAACTTGTCCACTCTTTGTACTTATTTATAGCCTGATAGGTGGTGCTCCAAAGGGAGGTAGAGTTAATACACCTCAATATACTATATCACTCAAATTCTCATAGAGAGATTGGTTCCTTCCACTCTTTGTACATATATATAGCCTCATAGGTTCTTGTCCAAAGGGAGGTAGAGTTGGTACACCTGAATATATTTTATCACTCAAATTGTTAGGGAAGTAGAGTTCTTACACCTCAATATACTTTATCACTCAAATTGTTATGGAGAGATTGGTCCCTTGTCCCACAAACAAGGGGCTCTAATGGACCAATTAACCTTGCCACAATCAAAGGGCTTTCTTACACCAATTTGATTGTTTTACAATCAAAATGCTCTCATGCTCGTAGTTAGTTTTGTTATTATTATTGAAAAAATTCGAATCCACATTTTATATTATGAATATTTTTTCATCCCAATATTATAATTAATAAAGAATAAATGAAATACACAACCTCAAATTAAAAACTCTAAATATAAAACATTGATAATAAATTGGCATGCAATGAGAATAAAACAAAAAAATATATTAGGTAAAATAAAATATTTAATTTATTTAAAACCTTTAAATTTCACAACTAGCTAAACCCATTTCATGCACCACTCTATATATATAATTTTCTTTTCTTTAGCAAAATTCCCTATAGGGAGTCCAGTCATGCTCGTGTGGAGGACATGATAGATGTTAAATATATTAAATGCTTCATATATATAATGTGGTTCTATGAATGGACATAACGAACTCCCTTTCTGGTCGGTTTGAAATTACGTTTCCCCACATCTGCGCATTATATATTTAACTGTACTTTCATATTTGACCTAACGTAGTTCACTTTTGTGTTTGCGGTAAAGCTTCGGGTAAACTCGAAGGATTTCGAAATTGTTGTGTTTAAAGTGCCCTAATGGAGACTGTTCCAAAGGATGTCGTTCGGCAGTGTTTGCTAAAAGTACCTTACACATCACACGATACGCTGAAAACTGTGTGCAACATCTGGGAGGCTATGGTCCGTAGCCCTACGTTCTATGCTGATAGGAAGAAATGTGGGACGAGCGAGCATCTGCTCTGCTTGATTCAAAATGATATGAATGAAAGAGATATGAATCCCGTTTTTGTAGTAACCATATACGACCCCGTGAAGGACTAATGGAATACAAGTATAGGTTACCTCCAATTGATGATCCCCAGACTAATGGAATACAAGTATGGTGTCAGTGCGTGGCTGTGAATCGGAAGCTACTCCTCATAGGGAGAATCCGTCCGTCTGATACAAGTTTGATGAAGAGTGTTGACATTTATGACTTTGAATCTGCCAGATGGAGCCGCGGAGCTGACATTCCGACACCTCGATTATACTTTGCGTGCTGTGTTTCTTCTTCCACCGGACTTGTCTACGTCGCTGGCGGTTGCGGCGAGCATGAGCCCCGTCTTGCATCTGTAGAAGCATATAACGTGGAGACAGACAAGTGGGAAATTTTGCCTCCTATGATCGAACCGCACGGCTTTGGATGCCGCGGTTTTTTCATGGATGGTAAATTAATGGTGTTAGAGGAATTCGAGCGTGGAGAAGTATTCGATCCGAGTGAGGGAACCTGGAGAATGACGGCACATGTGTGGAACACGAGGTTAGAAACATGGAGAAGGCGTGAGGTTTGTTCTTTTTGTGGGGAGTTGTACTTGTTCACTGAACAACAGGTAGAGAAGTATGATGTTGAGAAGGACGTTTGGAGTGTGGTAGCTTCCTTTCCGAATCCCCTCGATATTCGCTTCTTTACGTGCGCTACACAGTGGCGTGACCAGATTTTTTTCAGCGCTTTTGGCGCCCTAGGAAAACACATCTCTTATCTGTTTAATCCGTCAACCAGGCAGTTCACTGAAGTTACCGCTGATGGTGGGAAGTTAATAATATCTGCAGCAACCGTGGAGATTTGAATGTAATATTGAGATGCACAGACTTGTAACGACTAGGTTAAGACTTTGATGTGAAATGATGTGCCATCAATAGTTTTTTAATCAAGCATCTTCTTTTGTCGTGGGGTTCAAGTCTATATTAGAAATTCCCCAGTTTAAGGAAATATTCTCTAGGTTCCCTTTCCTTTTTTGATTAATTTTGTTTAAATTTTTTATATTTTTGTAAATGTAAGTTAATAGAATTAAATATTATCTTTTTAATATATATTTATTTTACCATCATTTTGAATATTCTTCGTCCAATTCTGTGGTGTGTGGGGTTCAAGTTTATATTAGACATTGCCTATTTTAAAGAAATATTCTCTAGGTTCCTTTTCCTTTTTTGATTAATTTTGTTTAAATTTTTTTATTTTTGTAAAAGTAAGTTATTAGAATTAAATAGTATCCTTTTAATATATATTTATTTTATTATCATTTTGAATATTCTTTATCCCATAATGATTAGTGGAGTTAGAAATTAGTTAGAATGGATATTTTTTATTCAATGCCACATTACATCTTTGGTCGTATCCCCTACTAAAAAACAACATAATCAAAATAGAAAACAATAAGGAATGATAATGAATGTCTAGTCATAAATGAAAGGTTGACATATGTGTCCCTAATAGTTAATGTAAGAGGATGTAATTATTGCCACAATGTAGGTCCTAATGAGATCTTGATGAACTACTTAATGCAATGTACCCTAATGGTTGCACCCTAAGATATACTCATGTCTCATTACTTAATTTAGAATGTAGAATCCATCTCTATAAAGACAATGGATGATTTTTGCAGGGAGAAAACATTGATTATGGCACTCAACCCAATGGTTTCTTGATTTTTGTTGAGAAGAAACATTGATTATGGCACTCAACCCAATGGTTCCTTCAAATCAAACCTTGATACTTATCCCAAATATTACAAATCAACCATCTACTCATGAGGAGGAAGGATTGAATAACGTTTTTCCAAATTATTTGGTGATTTTTATAGTTATTCTCTTATTCTAGAATCTAATTCATTGTACATATAAGCAAGATACAATTATAACCTTTTATCTATGGGCATAAGATACATTCATGGATGAGTCTCCAAACACTCTTGCCAATGTTTTCTAGGAGGTCAGAATAATTGGTTATCTTTTATAAATTGTTAAACATTAATATATACATTATTATTGAGCATGAATACATTATATAGAATCTTCAAGATCCCAACTAGTTCAAAATGTATTTGTATTCTATGTCATTTCCCCTGTAGATTGCCAAAATCTGAAGGAGATGAACTAATAACAAGGGAGGTTTTTTCCATTTCAGAAAAAGGTCTCGTCCCCCTTTTATTTTTTTTAGATTGATGTTTACCATGAAAATTCAGTTTTTTGACACAGGGCAACAAGGACAATTTTTACGGAGATGACCTATCTTGTGGCATACTGAGCACTTGAAAGGGAATCCCCAAAAGTCTAGTGTTTGATTTATCTTAAAATCCTTCCATGATATTTCAATGTGGTTGGGAAAACCACCCTATAGGCTTTCTCAATGAGAACCCAGGAAACACGTTTGTCTTTCTCCCCCAGACATCAAGAATCCAGATAAACACATCTTCCCAAAGCATTTCCAATCTCATATAGAGTTTCTTTTGACCACAACTCCAAGGGAGGACCCAGGAGTTTTACCCAAATTAAATTGTTTATGGGGGTATTTTTCAGTGGATTATAGCCCATGTACCATCTGTGAAGTGCTAGGAAGCTCCTTCCATGTACCCATGGACGAGTCTGATTTGCTTCCCAGTCGCTGGCACTAGAAAATGGAAGCAGTACGACTCCTTCATCAGTTTGGATATGATGGGGATGTAGCCAATCAAAGGTTTCCATTGAGACTCTAACCATTTTCTCATCCTGGTATTGTCCATTTCAGGGAAATGCCATCGGCCAGGATTTTGGTTATGCTTTGTGGGATCAATCTGGAGTAAATTATAAGTGCTGACTTTGAAGATTATATCACATATTTTGAGAATACGATTGGTAATGCACATGCTCCAATCGCATATATGCGTGTTGTTTTGTTGAAAATCGGGTGTAGTCAAAGCTGTCTCACTCGTTGGGCGGTGGAATGAGAGTATTTAGTGTGCAATGAAGACATGGAAGAACAAACAATGAAAAAAAATGGGCACAACAGATGTGATTAACCCAGAGGTTCTAAAGGAGGAAGAACCCATTCTCATGGAGATCCCTCAGAGGTTTTGTTTCCAATAAAAAATAATGAGGAGAGCAGATAGGCATGATGTCAAGGGGATATGGAGGGCAACAATGCGTAGGAGGCCAGCCATTCAATGAACAATCAAGAATTTGGCCACAAACAATGGCACTTAGTTTTCAAACTTTAGAATATCTTCATGTACTGCGAATCCCGGTGGACTTGGTTTGAATAGCTGACAATTGCGCCTTTAGGCAACGTTCAGGGCCAGCATTCAGAAATAAAAACGCATATGACAGAAAGGGCCAGCATTCAGAAATAAAAATGCATATGACAGACAGGGCCAGCATTCAGAAATAAAAATTTATATGACAGATAGGGTCAACGTTCAGAAATAAAAATGCATATGACAGACCAACATACAACCCACAGCAACAACATTGAAGGGAGTTACAACTATTTTGGGAACTTACAACTATTTTGGGAACTTACAACATTGAAGGGAGTTACAACTGATACCATGTCAGGCGAGGCAATAACTCCACAAAGCAAAAACTGATTCGTGTATTATTCCACAAGGTAGATCTTCATTATATACATGAGGGAGAGAATATTTAGTTCATCTCCCAATGATTGTTCATATTTCTAATTTATTCATTTAGATAAATTCGCCTAGTCACAAGGATTAGGTGTCAAAAATTCTTTTTTTTTATTTGAGTGGTTGTTATTATCATTATTATTAGATCTAACTTTGATTTTATCAATACGACAACATCTTGATATTTAAATGATTTCACTCATTTATGGACATGACAACATCTCCACCATAACAAGTTGTAAAGCACCTATCAGTGAAATAATGTATACTAATTTACTAACTGGACTAAGCGTTATAGAAATTTTTGGGCACTTCAACCCCAATCATAAATGTCCATAAACTGAGGGCTCCTAAGTCCCTAAAAGTGTTGCTTCACTGACTAAAGAAACAAGGTCAACTGATTACACCATCTCCCAGAAGTTCTCCACTGAAAACTGCTCATAAATGGTCAAAACTGGACCATACTAAAAGCTCAATGCAGGGGATGCGATGCATATCACCTTCCAATTGCAAAGGGTATGATGCATACTGATTTTCTCCTCTGTAGGGTGCGATGTTCGGGAATGGACAAATGGCAGGGACAGAAATGCGAGGTGGAAGATCATGGAATCTTCTAGAAGCTTCCCTTCTGAAACTTGCCTCTCCATTTTCGACCAGGGATGAGTAAGAGATCATCATTCTCCAAGTGGAAGCAAGAACTATCAGAGAGAGGACACTAATCAAGATCCTAGAAGAAGACTCACCTCTCTGTAATCATCTATATATGGATCCCTCATCATAGAGATCCAGAGGCTGGAATTTTGTATCTTACATAGAAGTGTTGTTGGTATTTTGGTGTACATTCACAGTGCTGGGTGATCTAAATTTTTTTGAGTTGAAGAAGGGCTTCTTAGCTGGAGGGTGATGCTAGGTCAGAGCACATGGTTGTAATCTTCTTGCTACTTTTCATCTGAAGAAAGCTATTCTTGTTTACTTGTTTATATATGCATGTATATGGTAAATACACATCTAATCCTGTATTATTTATGAATTTAGATTCTTGTTTCTTGCATAGTAGTATGTTGCCGTGATTCTACAGGTTCTTTTGAAGATGGACAGACAAGAAGAAGTGGCGAAGCTCTATCAAGAAGGAGAGGAAATCAAGCTCAAGACTCAGGTTGGTCTTCTTGGTCCTCCTCTCGTCTATTTTCATAAAAGGGAACAATAATAGACTTTGATTGTTTGTTTCTAAGATAGCCACCCATCTTAGTGGGAATAGCAGCATCCAAGTGGACACTATTCCTGGATAACAAAATGCCGTGGGGAGCGACTAGATTACTTGTTAGCCTATCTATCCTTGTTTCTTTTATAAACATACAAACGGAACTTGAAGTCAAGCTAGCTAGCCTTCGAACTGCATTTGTCATACAAATGCAAAGTAGACCAATGGTGCTTCAGTCTATCTCCGTGTTTTGTTTATGAATTAAAAAATAGATATGCAAGCAATCTAATTGCCCTGAGTGGTGGCTCTAGTAACCTCTTAGATCACCCTTGTGTTTTACATACACTACTTTACTTATTCAGCCTAAACACCTAAACTAGATTGCAAACTATGAGTGAAGTCTCGTTCAAAGTCTCGCACTGCAACCATCGCGCCCTGCCTTCAACGCAGTCTGTATGCATCGCACTTCCCGAGTCCAGTAGGTGCGCTGCATACTGAGTTCACTGTGTAATAGGTGCGATGGTTAGGGAGGGTTAACTTTACCCTCCGACTGTGGATTTTTCTCATTGTTTTTAGTCTTATTCAAGAGATATGCTATCTATAGTCAGTGTACTTCTGTAAAAACCCCCTTCTCTTGCATTATTCAACCTCCTTAGTGCAAAGAACTATAATTTTTTTTATGTATTGTGCATCATTTTTAGTTCTCTTTTGCAAAAAGTAGCATAGTTGAGCTGTCGTCTCTAGATCTGAAAGTGTCGTAGCTGTCATTTTCAGTTTTAGAAAACAATCCCATTGTTCTGGATAGTCGATTATACAGTTACTGTTGCATAGGATTTGAAATATTAGTTTCAAAGTGTCGAAAAGAAATTTCCGTTTCAAAATCACAAAGTGTCTCTCCTGCTTTCACTTCGTTTTGGAAAAGAATTTTGTTGAGTAGTGTCGCTTTAAAGGTAATTCAGTTTTACACATAGCTTTCTTAACATCATTCACACATTAAGAGAGTTGAAAAACAAATAAATGAATGTGCATTTGCATTTTGATTGCTTGGCTTGATGTGCATTTAGCGTGTGCTCTGTGCTCTGTGAAGAAAAATTCTTGACTTTCTTCCCTTTAGTAGCTAGGATTTTCATTATTGAAAGAAGATCAAATGTTTGTTTATCATCTTAGACTACATTTTAGGAATTATATATACATCACGTGGTGAACCTACAGAATGTTTCAAATGGGCACATGCAGGAACCTCAATACGAGTATTATTACTGGTCTTGTCCTCCTTAATTGGCCTCCTGGTAACCTGTGCGATGGCGCTTCATATTCCGGGAGCCTCTATTACATTTATGCATTCATTTAAAGTTGTTGGGCACTCCACTACAACGTTGGAGCACTCCTCGGTGATGTGGGGGATTGTACAGGGACATTCTTGCTCTGTGCCCAACTCAGGTATTGTCCCAAGCTTGAGAGTGGTTTGCAAGCATTGTAAGCCAAATTCTGTGGCCCCCGTCTTGGTTAATTTCTCCTCTCCGGGTTTCTCCAAGCTGGTTCATCCTCTGAATTTAGCAATGAGGAGAGAGCGTCTTAGAATGAGCAGTCGACGAGGAGGCTCTCGCGGTCGAGCTACCGCTCAGAGGACTGGCCCCATTTCTCCTTCTTCCTCCATCGAAGTTACATCTTAGCAGCATCGCCTCCATGGCATAACAACGGGACGTGGCAGAGGGCCTAGGAGTAGAAGCATAACAGAATGTGGACATGAAGCGCACCCCACAGTCAAGTATTGGATACCCTGCACACTTGTCAAGTCCACTTTCATTGTATCTGTTACTGTCGAGCACTGTGATAATCTCAGAGGTCAGGCAGAAGTAAATCAGGAAAACCCACCACCAGCTCAAGGGACAATTCCCACAATTGATCTGCAACACCCCACTATGGAAAGTTCCAGCCCGACAAGCAGGCCTTGCTGGTCCAAGCGAGCCTGCACAAGGGGTCCCTACTTGCTCGATGGTCCCTCTCTCTTTCTTGGATGACTCCCAGCAATTTGGGTGCAGGGTGGAGGAAGAACCCTACACCACAGATGATGATTAATCCAATCAACCAGTTCGCTCTCGGCAGCCTGGAAGTGGGAGCATTACTCTGGGAGTCTTCGAATCTTGTTTTCTTTATGTGTTTGGCTTTAGTCTGGATTTTAAAATCTATGTGTCGGCAATATGGATCCATATGTCTATTAGTCCATGTTTAAATAGTGTTCAGTGTCGATATGTTCATTTGTCTCAGCATGTCCATGTTCAGCATCCAATTTTTGAATATGTTCAACTTTGGGTATGTATAAATTTGGGAAAAACTGTCAATCTCTCGGCAGGATTTATAGCGCCATGGCCTTGTTGTAACACTGATGCAACTTTTTGACTTTTTGTACCATAATAGAAATAGCCTGATTCAGAAGAAAAAAAAAAAACAAGTAAAGGAATGGCCTCTGCATCTATGGTTATGATATGCACTAAACCATTATCATGACATTTCTATATAACATAAGTCTCTAACCATATATTCCTTAACTTGCCCTTAAAGTATTTATATCTAGAACCATATAATAAAGCCCAGCCACCTTCTTGAAATTGCTTGTCTTTGATGTTCTTGTCATGCCATATCTTCCTCTGAATTTGAGTTACCTCTATGTGTAGGAGGGCCTGCATTCTAAACTCATCTAACCCATTCAACTGGAGAAATCTCTCTTTTTGTGCACTCCTTAGATCTAGATCTATTTCAACTACCATCCTCAATGTATTGTACTAGAATTCAATGGACAACAGGGCCCTTTTCCCATAGACCAACTCATAGGGTGTGAAACCAATGGTGGTCTTCCGGGTTGTATTTTAGGCCCATGTGGCCTCAAGTAGTCTATATGCCCAATATTTCTTGCTGCTGCTAACTACTTTGGTTAGAATTCCCTCAAATGCTCTGTTGGTCACCTCCAGTTTCCAATTAGCTTGTGGGTGATGGGGAGTCCAAGTTCTATGCTTGATCTTGTGCTACTCAATAAGTCTTCAATAATTTTGGAGGTAAACTGTCTGCCTTGGTCAGTGACCAATTATTTAGGTTACCCAAACATGTAAAATACATTCTCCCTTAAGAACTAAAACACCTTCTCCTCTATTAATGTCGTTATTTCGTTGGTTTCATCCCACTTAGTCATATAGTCAGTGCACACAATGATATACTGCTTTTGCTTGGAAGGAGGGTCAGTAGGTCCAAAGAAATCCATGTCCCACTTCTCAAATGGCTCGAAAGTCACTTGAGGTTGAAGAGGCATTTCATCCCTTGGAGTAGGCTTTCCCATCATTTGGCATTGATTACGCTGACTGGTATATCTTTCCACATCTTGATGAAAACTGGGCCAATAACAATTGGCTTGTAACACCTTGAATGTTGTCCTCTTTTCTGCAAAGTGACCTCAACAACGGCCATCATCACAGGTCAGAAGGATGTCAAAGAAGTCCTCCTCCGTGACACATTTTCTCAGAATTTGATCTGGGACTAGTTTGAAGAGGTTTCCCCGAATCCAAGTGAATGGGGCGCTCTTCCTCATAATCTTTCCTTCCTCTTTGCAAGAAAAAATCGGTGGAAACTGTGCAGATACCAAATAATTTGCTATGTCAGGAAACCAAGGTGAGAGAGTTGAAATGGAAAAAAAGTGTTCATTCAGTAATTTATCATCAACCCTTCCTTCCTCACCTGTAGGAAAAGTTAATCTAATAAAAAAATCTGCAACAACATTTTCCTTGCTAGGCTTATGTAAAATAGTTAGATCAAATTGTTGTAATAAAAGTAACCATATAATAATTAGGGCATTCACATCAAGTTTATTCATTAAATATTTGATTGAAACATGGTAAGTATGTACGAAAGTTTGGTAACCTGTAATGTAATGCCTAAATTTGCTCAATGAATGCACAATAGCAAGGAGCTCCTTTTCGGTCACTGTGTTGTTCAGTTCGGCCTTTGACAGATTGTTACTCATAAAATAAATAGCATAAGCCCATTTTTCATATGTTTGTCCTATGTCTTTTTGTGAGGCTTAAACATGTATATGAAAAGGAAGGGCCCAATTTGGGCCTCAGAGAATCAGTGCAGTGGTTAACTTGTCCTTCAGTGTTTTCTAGGGTCTCTTTACAACTTTTTCATGATACAAACTCAAATTCCTTGGCCAACAACCCAAATAAAGGAGAAGCTAACTTGCTAAAGTCTTTTATAAACCTTCGATATTATCCAGCTAACCATAGGAAAATTCTGACATCTCTTCTTTTGTGCAGGTGGGACCCTTTGGATGGTTGCTATTTTTTTGGGTCCACCTACAGTCCTTGCTGTGATATTGAATGACCTAGCACGATCCCTATAGTCATCAAGAGCTCACTTTTTTCGGGACTAAGAGATAGGTTCATTTCAATGCATTTTTTCAGCACCTTACCTAAGTTGGACAGAGCCTCCTAGAAATCACATACATAAGGTGTAAACTCACCCATATAGATCTCTATTGCATCATGGACTAACTCAAGAAAGATATATAGGACTTCTCTCTGGAAAGTGGAAGGAGCATTGTATTGGCCAAAAGAAAGGACCCTATAGCGAAAGTACCCCAAGGACAAGTGAAGGTGGTTTTATCATCGTCTTCCAAACTGATCTGGATTTGATTTTACCCACTGAATCCATCTAGGAAAGAGAAAAACTTTTTCCCTGCTAGGCCATCTAGCACTTGGTCGATGAAAGGTAGAGGGAAATGCTCCTTCTTTGTGGCACTGTTTAACTCTTTATAATCGACACAAATCCTCCACTTACCATTTTTCTTTGGAACACAAACCAAAGGAGAGACCCACTCATTGTTTGAGAAAGGGTAAATGAATCCTACATCTAGCATCTTTTGTAGTTCTTCTTTAAATATATCTTTGAAAGTTGGATTTACCCTCCTTTGCAACCTTACTTGATATAAATGTGGTGAGTACACACCGAGCCGTGAACTCCCTTCATTTCTTTGTAACTCTAAGCAAAGGCAATGAGATGTTCCTTTAGCATGTTACACAATTTTTATTCTTGGTGATAAAAAAGATATGGGTTGATTTTAAAATTTCTCTCGAGGGCGAATTTGATGGTTTTCACACAGATAGGGTCGAAATTGGCTAAGCATAGATCAAACTGATGGTTGTTCTGGGTTTCCTTTACTACTTCTTCTAAGGACAATGTACTAGGAGTTGGGCTTTGGAGTATGTGTTTAATCAAATCATCTTTTTCTGGTTTCCCCCCTCCCATGGATGTTTATAAGGTATAGAGTTTGGCGGAACAAACTTCATCTTCTCCCTCATCTTCTAGCCAAAAAGGTAAGTCAAGTTCTAGAGATCGCTAAGCAGGAGGGTATAAGAGTAACTACTTGGACATATGCCGATTATTAATAGTCATATTTTTAGCCGTCAACTAATGTAGGCATCGACAGTGGCCAACCAGGGCCTCACAAGGATGAGAGGGTAACTAGTAAGCTTAGCCTTAGGCTGGGTAACTAGGCAATCTACAGGGTATTCCCAAGAGTCAATGGAGACCATCACGTCCTCCACAATCCCCTCAGGGGTCACTGTGGAGTAGTCTGTAAGGTGTAGAATTGTTGTGGTCTTTCTTAATGAACCCTCGAGGTTGAGCTTGAGCATGTCTTCCTTGGTAATCACATTAATGGCAGTCCCAAGATCGATCAAAGTGTGTGGGACAATGGGGCCATTGATGTGCACATCTACTATAGGTCTTCCAGGGTCCAAAGACTTTGGACAGATTACCTGCCCCAACATTAAGTCATATAGTTGTTCAATGACATTAATGGTAGGGGTATCTCTTCTTCGCCTCCCTGGATGCTTGAAGAACTTCCCCTTAATAAACTTGTAGTAAATATGTACATCTTTAATAGCTTGGAGAAGTGGAATTTTGACACAAATTTTTCAACTCTCCCACAAGCTGAGTCTCTTCTGGGGTAGGCTGGAGTGGTTGGGTTAATCTCTCAGGAAAGGGTGGTGGATATGCTTTAGTCATGACTTCCTCTCTTTCTTCCTCAACCTCCATAGGTGGAGGTAGAGGTGGGTTGTCTAGGAGTACTCTCGTAGATCTTAGGTTGATTTCTTGAATCTCCGCAACATAATCAGGATAGGAGGTCTCTACACTATGTATTTTTTGGGTCTATCTATTGCTCAGGTTCGTATTTGGCTAGGCAGGCATCTGGGCTTGTTTAGGTGTAACAGAGTGTAAAAGTTGTGGTTGAGCTGTTTGTGAAGGAAATAAAGTTGGAGAATTGTTGTATATGGGTCTCCACCCCTGGGGCAGTGCATTCCACTGAGGTTGTGGTGAAGCATATGGTTGAAATGACTGGCTGGCTACCTAGGAATGATATTGAGGGGCACCAGACCAAGGAGGGCTAGACCAGGAAGGATCAGGAGGGGTCCCCCAAGAAGGTATGTATGTGGTCTGGTTGGGGTTGTAATATACATGGCATGACCCTTGCATGCCCTGCTAGTATGGCCTAGGCCCATGAGGTCTCCTTTGGTTTATGTAGCGGAGATGTTAAGTTAGCCCTTTAGCTCCTTGATATACAGATTTTAGTCTAAAGAGAGAAGGGAATTTCTCCGTGGAGTAGTTTTCTTCACAGACTGAGCAGATTTCAGTTGAATTCGATGGAAATTCATTCCTACGGTGCCTCCTAGTGCATCTAGGGCAGAAAATGGCTAAGGCTCTCTCGGCTTCCTCCTCCTTTCTATTAATGTGCATAATGTCCATTTGTACGGCAAGGGATTACATCATCTCACTCTTGAAATCCTCGAGCATGTTTCCAATTTCACCCTTGATGGATTATTTGGAAGAGGATTGACTGACCATAGGTTGACTACGCCTACCCTTTTTCTTAGCAGCCCTAGAATGGTTTCTAAAGGTATCCTTGATATCCTTATAGGGTAACTGGTAGATATCTCCGCCTGCCAACAAGTTTAGGATATCCAAGAAATCTTCCCTGACTCCTCTAAGCAGGACTAGCTTCAATGAGTTACGGTCAAGTGTGCACCTAGCCCTTTTCTAGCTAAGTTGGAACCTTTTTTCATAATCCTATAAGTATTCATAATGCCAAAAGGTCGTCCTAAAAATTTACTCTTTAGTGTCTTTATATCTACAGTAGTATCGATACTTGTTGTTGAAGGCTTGCTACATCGGAGCCCAAGTTGTGGTGCTATCCCCAGGTAGACCAAGAACAAGCGCAAAGCTACATCCTTGAGAGTGGATGGTAATAGTTTCAACTTCTAGTCATCATTGGATGACAACTCAGCTGGTGGGTGGAGATGGAAGAATCTATAGAGTCCATAGTTCAACTAGTGGTTGTGTTTGATCCATAATTAAAAGGTCCCTTGGCCTCTAGAATCTAGCGAGGGGGTGACAACTATAAGTGAGAGTTTGGTTGTAGTTGTTAGTGGTTGGGTGGAGAGTCATTTTTGGAGACTTTGTTTCCCAAAAAAGTTCAAGATAATTGTTTCTCATGTATTTTTAATAATAATGAATATGTGTTTACAATTTCTAGTCTTAAATGCGGTTATAAATGCATGGGACATGGTTTGTGTATTTATTGTCTATAGGATTGACTAATATAATGTCGGAGTTTTAAAAAGGTATTGGAATAACATGTGGTTGTATTGGTTATGCTCATGTAGTAACCAACATGGAATATTTTCTTATTGCAGTGACATGATTTTGTTTGATTACAACCTCTTACTACTACTATGCATGTTTCTATGTGAAAATGACTAAATACAATCCACATGAGGATGTGAATGAATGATTCATCATATGAATGGTCTTAAAATAACACCCCCATTGTAGGTATTCACTTAACTATGGAAGAATGGTACCAGCTAATGGGATTACATAATTAGTGTTGGACAATAATGGTGAATGAAATATAATTTGTTCTGATTACATGTTTGAATTCTTGCATAAGTTTTAGTAGGGTTTTTGTATACCAATTAGTCCATTCAGAATTGAGGAGAAGGACTCATTTTAACCACATTCATGCATTTTATTAGACATGCACCATATTTTGATACTTGTTCACTTATTTTCTCAAATGGTAAGGCTCTCAATCTAAAGAAAGTAGGTTTTTCTACTATGCTAATGAGCTTTCTTATCTCTCTATACTTTTGGAAAGAAATGCACTCAAAGTGTTATTGATTTGGTTCTATCCTTATGATTAATTGTTTCCCAAGTGTGTTCATAAAAAGTTATGGATTTATTTGCCATTAGATGCTAGTAGCAGTGCTTGAAAATCTTGAAACGTTAGAAGAATTATAGTGTTGTCAAAGTGTTGGAAAAAGGGAAAAAAATTGACTTAAAATTGAAATTTTTAGTTAACACGTTGGTTAGGTCAAAGTTCAAGAGGTTGGCTAAAAGGATTGGACTTGTGGTGAGATTCGCCCCGACCTAAGGTAGGTTGACCTATGGCCAATGTAATGGTGTTGTCTATTTGAAGTTTTGAGAAAGTTGGAAAAGGTTGGAAATTTTAGATCCCATTCCCATAATCGTACCTTCCAAGTTGGGTCATCATAGTGAACAATTGGTCTAACGTTTGTTGGGTTCTAGTTTTGGCGGGTGTGTTACAAATGAATTTAGCATCATTAAGGACTAACGAAGAATCCAAGAAAAGGCTACAACATTTACAATTTTTCCTACATGATCACATATTGTCTTATTAGTGCTTTGTTGTGTAATTTGATTTACTTATGTGCTACATTAGAGTGGTATTGATTTCCTTGCAACATATGGTAGTTATCTCATTGCCACTGGTACATGTTGAATCCCTACACATATATGTTCTCGCATTTCCATTCTTATAGATTTATTTCCTTTACTTCCCATGGCTTTATTATTGAACCCTTCACTCTGATTCTTGTATGCTCTCCTCCTAGCAAGGTAGGCCACTTTAAATGACTATTGATTGGGGTAACCACTCTTCTCACTTGATGAGGAAGACAATTGTTTCACAGATTATTATGGATTGAGAAAAAGATAGATATGAATTGCATATAAAGTGCTTAATGCCTCTTAAGTTGGAACACCAAATAGCTTGGAGGGTAGCTCTCGGTTTATATTTCATGGAATGCTCACCACATCTAAAGCACACATATGAAACAGTAACACCACGTGGAAGCAAAAAAATCATACATGAAACCATATTAGAGAAGGTAAAGGGAACTATATAAGCCAAGATATCATAGTACCATGTATGTGAAAGTATAGTGTGCTCGTATGTAAGTGCATTTCTATTATAAGATGTATGAGATAGTAGTTGGCATACCATGCTTGAAGCATCTAAATTTTTTGAGGAGAACTAATGTGAGATGACATCATCATATGTATAAAGGATAATTAGAAGAAGAAGTTGTATAGATACATGAGCAAGGGGATTCATTCAAGTTGGAACACCATGGAGTTGAGAGGGTGGCTCTCGAAGTAGTCACCCTTATGGGGGGAAATCTCACTCCAAGCAACTCATTTTGTGATGGTTTAGATGATCCACTCACTATAGACCACTATAAGCATATCCTTTATTGATGAGGAAGCCATGGCACTCCCTTCCATTGCCCTACACAACATAAGAAAGGTGTTACACTTCTTTCTCTTTAAGGATACTCATTCATTTCTATGTTCCTCTCTATTATTTTACTTTTGTGACAATTTGGAAAACTATAACTAATTGGCTCTAAAACAATTAATACCCATCAATGACCTATATTGAAGGATTTCTAACTTGTCCACTCTTTGTACTTATTTATAGCCTCATAGGTGGTGCTCCAAAGGGAGGTAGAGTTAATACACCTCAATATACTATATCACTCAAATTCTCATAGAGGGATTGGTTCCTTCCACTCTTTGTACATATATATAGCCTCATAGGTTCTTGGCCAAAGGGAGGTAGAGTTGGTACACCTGAATATATTTTATCACTCAAATTGTTAGGGAAGTAGAGTTCTTACACCTCAATATACTTTATCACTCAAATTGTTATGGAGAGATTGGTCCCTTGTCCCACAAACAAGGGGCTCTAATGAACCAATTAACCTTGCCACAATCAAAGGGCTTTCTTACACCAATTTGATTGTTTTACAATCAAGATGCTCTCATGCTCGTAGTTAGTTTTGTTATTATTATTGAAAAAATTCGAATCCACATTTTATATTATGAATATTTTTTCATCCCAATATTATAATTAATAAACAATAAATGAAATACACAACCTCAAATTAAAAACTCGAAATATAAAACATTGATAATAAATTGGCATGCAATGAGAATAAAACAGAAAATATATTAGGTAAAATAAAATATTTAATTTATTTAAAAGGATGTCGTTCGGCAGTGTTCCAAAGGATGTCGTTTGGCAGTGTTTGCTAAAAGTACCTTACACAACACACGATACGCTGAAAACTGTGTGCAACAGCTAAGAGGCTATGGTCCGTAGCCCTACGTTCTATGCTGATAGGAAGAAATGTGGGACGAGCGAGCATCTGCTTTGCTTGATTCAAAATGATATGAATGAAAGAGATATGAATCCCGTTTTCGTAGTAACCATATACGACCCCATGAAGGGCACCTGGGAAAGGTTACCTCCAATTGATGATCCCCAGACTAATGGAATACAAGTATGGTGTCAGTGCGTGGCTGTGAATCGGAAGCTACTTCCCATAGGAGAATCCGTCCGTCTGATACAAGTTTGATGAAGAGTGTTGACATTTATGACTTTGAATCTGCCAGATGGAGCCGCAGAGCTGACATTCCGAATATTACAAATCAACCATCTACTGATATTACAAATCAACCATCTACTGATGAGGAGGAAGGATTGAAAAGTGTCTTTCCAAATCATTTGGTAATTTTTATAGTTATTCTCTTCTTCTAGAATCTAATTCATTGTACATATAAGCAATAACCAATTATAACTTTTTATCTATGGGCATAAGATACCTTCATGGATGAGTCTCCAAACACTCTTGCCAATGTTTTCCAGGAGGTCAGAATAATTGGTTATCTTCTAGAAATTGTTGAACATGAATATCTACATTATTATTGAGCATGAATAGATTATATAGACTCTTCAAGTTCCCAACTAGTTCAAAATGTATTTGTATTCTATGTCATTTCCCCACCATGGTATTAGCTAAAGGTTAAGCTCTTAGGAAAGAGTTACAAATGCAATTTTTTAGCATAACCACTAGATGGTTTTGGAGATAGAATAAGTTGACCCACATCATATATGGGATGGAAAATGATTTTTTCTTATGTATCTAATATATATGAGTCCCAAATAAAGAAAATTCCACCATCAATTTTCTTTGTACCTTTTATGAAGCCAATGGTTGTGCCCCATGATATATTCATGTCTAATTACTTAATTTAGAATCTAGAATCCATATTTAAAAAGACAATGGATGATTTTTGGAGGGATGAAACATTGATTATGACAATCAACTCAATGATATCTTCAATGAAGGCTAGAATAACATCTTTCTAAATTATAGATCCATTTTTAGATTTATTCTCTTTTTCTAGAATCCAATTCATGGTAGACATAAGCATGAAACACTTATAACTTGTTAGCTATGCACATAAGATACCTCCCTGGATGAGTTTCCAAGCACTCTTGTGAACGTTTTCCAAGAGGTAAGAATAATTGGTTTTTTTTGAAACCCCTAAACCCGTAACAAGTTTAGGTTAGCCGAATTTTTCCAAGAGGCAAGAGAAATTGGTATTTTTCCTCAAAAATTTCCCAAAGAAATGTGAATGATACTTGGCAAAGTTTCCCAAGGTTTCCTTTTAGAACTAGGTCTAGAGAGATGTAGTAAAATATTATTTCTCTAAGGATTATTATAGCCAATACCAACTTGCCCACTTGAGTTCATGATGTGAAGCATTATTTTTCCTTTCAATTTCTACAAATACCTAAAGAAAGAAACACATTCTTCTAGAAATTGTTTGACTTCAAATAAATCCCTAGATATTTGAACCTAGAGTTGATATCCATGGTAATTAAAAAAATAAAACCCGCTAAGTACAATGTGTCTAGATTGGAAAAACTCCACAAAAACATGGAATATTTCTTCCTATTAATACACATATTATTGGAATTATGGGATGTAGAAAGGTCCCTCAAATGCTTAATTCTTTGAATATTCCCTTTACAGAAAACAATAATGTCAACAACAAAAAATAATGTGGGATATAGAAGAGGTATGAATGATGGAATCACCTTTCATTAAAATCCATTAAAATCTTCCCTTATATGAAATTTGATGCCCTTATCTACTAGGTGGATGAGAAGGCAAGAGAGAGGAAACCCTTGTCTAAGACCTCTCTCTACATTAAAAAAAGTTGAAGTTGATAAATTAATATGAATAAAAAAGAGGTGGATATAGAACTCACAATGCAAGAAACAAGTTGATAACTAATCACAAATGAACCAATACTAATTTTATGTCAATCTATCTGATTCTTTTTTTCAGGAACAAAAAAGCATAAATATATTATATAAGGAGTATAATGATCAAAATACATTTGCCATATGGAAAACTGTATATGAAGAGAGACCGGACTAGTGGGCAATCCGATACAAACTGAAAATGAGAAAGAGGAAATAATCCCCAAAAAACACATAAGTTTGATGATCTTGTAAATTGACAACCATGTCTTTGATATAGAAAGTCGCAGAGATAATATTTTGAAACATACAAACATTGGACTACTGAGATCCTCCATGCAGGAAGCATCGTAGAATGGAAATTCCAAAAAAGCAAGAGACAAAATCATAATGAGGACTGCAGGGACAAAAAGAGGCATAAACAAAATGTACCTGACAAACTCAGAAAGCATCAGCTAAGGAAAAATTTGTGATAGAGAACACCTGGTCATCTGAAATTACCTCCATATGCCATATACCTAGAGACGATACTAGACCTTCCTTTGATAAATTGTCTACCATCTTGTTCTAAAACCTGTAAACATGTTGTATGGAACATCCTTCCATCCTTTCCCAAAGAAAAACTATCCTATTCATCCAACCCGCCAGGTGAGGATTGTGAATGTGGATTTTCCCCCGAACGAAATCAACCATTACTTTGGAATCCCCAAAAAGTAAAACAGACTGGATGCTAAAGAAAATACAAAAGGAGAGGAGCCCCGTAACAGCCATCGCCTCTGCTTTGCAGCTGGATCCTTTTCCTCCATTCCATGAAATAAAATACTGAGTATTTTCATCCAAGGTGATGTGGATTCCGCAACCACATGAATAATTTTGTGCCACTCCATCAAAGAATGCTCTCGGGAAACTGTCACAACATAGATCATCCAAGACAGGAATTGATCGCTTCTCCTTTGGAGGCTTTTCAGCTATGGATTCAAAAAAAGAAGATATGATTTGGATGATTCCCATCAAAGGTTCCTTACAATCATTAAAAATATTGTTGTTTCTCCATCTCCATATGCACCATAAAGTGATGATGAAAATCGGCCTCCAAGACTCCCTTTACCTGCTCCACCATATAAAAGCCTCTTGAATAGAGGTGTGAGAAGCATGAGGGAAACCATAATGAATTTCCAGTGCTTGCCATAACTGCTGCAATTTCATACAGAGGAGGAACATGTGACAATTTGTTTCTTCCTCAGTTCTGCACATGGGGCAAAGACCCGGGCCCTACTAGCCCCTCTTTCTTAAGTTTTCCGAAGATAAATTTTTGTTATGGAATACTAGCCAAGAGAAAAAAATAGATTTGGACAGGCAACCTGATTTCCAGAAAGATAAAGGAAAAAAGAGCTAGGGATGGCATTTCCCGAGGTTATCAGCTTTAAGTAAATATCCTTTACTCGAACCTGGGATACCCCTTTTATATCTTTCCATGTTAGGACATCGACATCTAAAGAACGATATATTCCACAATTTTTCAGACAAACTTCTACAATTTTCCATTACTTTGCCACATTTCCAGGAATCCCCATTTTGCCATCTCCTATCTAGATAGGGAGGGGGCCATTCCATTCTGCAATGAGTTTGTCCTAGGTGAAATAGCCTTTCCTGTGAAAAAATTTAAGGAGAGCCTTTGGCAAGATTATATCCTCTTGTCCTCTCAAAAAAGTATCCAGACCAATGAGAATTTGCTGCCAGATTGGAAACTCTAGATCAAATTCTTTAAGAATAACCCTTCTATCTTACGGAAGCTTAGCCATATTGCAGATTCATAAATGGATGCAATCCTTCCCATTCTGAACCAATATGAAAGATCCTTACCACCCATATACCTCTTTTTTATGGTATTACTCCATGGTCTCTCCCCGAAAATCCCTCTCCAAAGGGATTTGCCTAAAAGGGCCTTTCCAAAGCTCCTTAGGTCCAGCAGACTCCATCCTCCCAGATTTTTCTATAGTGAGATTGATGATAGCTTTGACAAATGATATTTCCTTTTCTCAGCCTAGCCACCACAAATAAAATTTGTTGTTATCTTGTTCATTTTCTGGATAATGCTTGCTAGAAGAAAAAACAAATGCGCCCAATATACCGCGAGTTGTGTGAGGACTAATTGAGCCAGAATGACTCTTCCTACCATTGAAAGGCATTTGTATTCCCATACTGAAATCTTTTTGTAGTATCTTTCTATTATCCACTGCCAATCCAATTTGGAGTATCCCTTTGCTTTTAACTAGAATCCCAAATATTTCATTCCATGATCGATGGACCATGCCTCAATGCCAAAGAGAGAGGATATCCACTTTATTAGTTCTCGATTGCCATCATTATGTAAAAGAGCAGACTTTGATTCATTTATTTGTAAGCCAGTGGTCCTTTGAAATTTTTTTAGGATCTCATATAGGCATGACCACGTGAGCCTGCACAACATTCCGAAAATAAGAATATCATCAACGAAGAGATTATGCGATATGAAAATGTTCCTGCAAATCCTCAAAGGATGACACCTATTTTCACTTACTTCCTTATTGATGTGGAGGCTTAAGGTGTTCATTGCCAGGATAAACAATATGGGAGATAGCGGTGTTCTTGAGTTTCTGTCTCCTTCCTTTAACCAAATTTCCTTGCTTTTTAATCTCCATGATGCCTCTTCGTGTTCTAAGATTTTGCACTTTCTCCTTTGCAACTCCCTCATACAACATCTCATGTTGAAAGGGATACTATGAGCAGCTAAATTATCAGAGACACTATCCAGTTCCTTCTGAATTTCCCAAAGGGCTACTATGTTTTGCTGTCTTTTCTTCTACTACCGGTCTTTTACAAATTTCCAAATGGACTCCATCTTTCCTTTGAAAGTTAAAAAAGGATGCATTTTTTCTCTTGATGATAATTGCTTCCATTGATTACTTATGGCTTCATTAAAATCAAAATCTTCCAAGCATATTCAGTTAAATTTAAAAGGGTACCCTTTTCTAAATCCTTTTTCTCTCCATCCAAGGAAAATCGGTCTGTGATCTGATATATAGTCATTTCCTATTGAGGTAAAGGGCATACCTAGTATGTCAATTATACTTTCATGTAGAATGAACCGATCAAGTCTTTTTGCTACATATGCTTCTTAATTTCTTCCATTGTCCCATGTTGGCTTCATTTTGTGTAGATTTATGTCCACCAAATTTCTGTGCAGTAGCGCATATCTGATACAGTCAGCAAGGGGATATTTTTTTCGATTACTTCCCCATATTTCATCAATGCTTAGCGTAACATTTAGATCCCCTACAATCATCAAGTACTCAATATCAACAATTTCTAAAGCAAAAAATTTCTCTCAGAAATTTATCCTGTTTTTGTAAGGAGCATACATGCTTAAAATATTTATTGGCGAGTCTTTCCCTCTAATGGATGTCGAAATGAGAATACCAACGAAGCATTTATATGCTTTTTCTTTGATCCATTTGGGGTCCCATAACACTGCTAGGCCCCCAGATTGACCATTTGCTTCCACAGCGACCATATGCCAAGTAGGTAGCATTTTTTTGAAATATGAGATGGATACAGGAGTGTTGTGCATGGTTTCTTGTATCAAAATGATTTTGGGTTGATTTGCAAAGAAAGGATTCTTGAGGGCTAAAAATTTTTGGCCAGCCCCCAACCCCCTTATATTCATGGATAGGATGAAGTTCATTTCGAAGGCTTCATGGCCACACTTTCTCTAAGAGGCTGATCTTCCATCATATAAATGATAGGCACATCAACTAAAGAAAGATTTCGAACTCCTCTGCCAACACCATCCCCCCTTCCTCTAAAGTGCCTGCTACCCCTATTATTTTTCCTTCTTACTGTGACATTTTTTGCAGAATTTGGACTGATTTGCGGGGAGGATGGCTTCCCCGATTTATGAATGCTTAGGGGATTGAGCTCAAGGGATTTCTTGCTAAGGAGGTAGTCCAAGTCATTACCAATCAAGCTTGACAGGGATGAGATAGGGGAATTTAGAGGGATTACCGAGACCATAGGTTCTTTACCTTTCAGAGATTGAGTCAGTCCACTTTTTGACGAGGGAGAGTAAGACGAGATTAAGGTGATATGAGAGTCTGCTTTGAAGGAGTTGATAGATTTGGGAGTCGGAGAGGGTACAGGGAGATCTTTGTCAGCAATAGGATCCATGGGGGGGGGGGCAATAAAGGGACGGATTCCCTTTTTCAGGAGAACCAAGGGGTCTACTCAAGCTTTCAGGCATATTTCTTTGAAACTGAGTATTAGAAGAGGGAGAGATATGGAATTGAGGAGCAGATTTTTGACTAGGGGAGGCAAAAAATTGGCAATCACCTTCAGGATTAAGAATCCCCTGTATATTGCCAAAATCCGAAGGATATGACCTAATAATAGGGGATGTTTTTTCCATTTCAGAAAAATAAGGTCTCATCCCCCTTTTATTTTTTGTCGATTAATGTTTACCATGAAAAATTTGGTTTTTTGACATAGGGCGACGAGGACAGTTTTTATGGACATGTCTTGTCTTGTGGCATACTATGCACCTAAAAGGGACTCCCCAAAAGTCCAGTCTTTGATTTATCTTAAAATCCTTCCATGATATTCAATGTGGTCGGGAAAACCAGCCCTATACGCTTTCTCAATGAGAACCCATGCAACATGTTTGTCTTTCTCCCCCAAACATCTAGAATCCACATAAACACATCTTCCCACAGCATTTCCAATCTCATATGGAGTTTCGTTTGACCACAACTCCAAGGGAAGACCCGAGAGTTTTACCCAAATTAAATTGTTTATGGGGGTATTTTTCAGTGGATTATAGCCCATGTAGCATCTGTGAAGCACCAAGAAGCTCCTTCCATGGACCAATGGACGAGTTTGAATTGCTTCCCGGTCACTGGCACTCAGAAAATGGAAGCAGTACCACTCCTTCATCAGTTTGGCTAAGATGGGGATGTAGCCAATCAAAGGTTTCCATTGAGACTCTAACCATTTCCTCACCCTAGGATCATCCATTTCAGGGAAATGCCACTGGCCAACCAAGGCAAACTCCTGCAGGCTTTCAATTCGTTCTGTAAGATAAATGTTGTCCAAACTAATCGTCGCCGAGGGTGGAATAGTTTTTACAGGTTTAATATTCTTTCTAAAGAAATATGAAGATTCATGTTCTACATGGCCTCTTTGGAGATGGTCACTTCGGGTTCCTTCCCGGGATGTTTGAGGGATTTGACAGCGATTTCCCACCAGGTCATATGTTTGCTGTGAGGGAATGACAATCATGTCAGTGAACATGGACTGCCAATCTGTTGACAACATGGCAAGAATCTTACAAGACTTGGCCAACTCAGTTGCTTTGACCATGGCCTCCATGGCCGATGCGTCAAACCCCCATTCCATAGAAACCCACCCCCAGTGTATTGTGCAAATCCTTAAAAAAGGTTTTCCGGGACAGGCAATATTTCATGCCATAAAGAGACAGGCCGCTACAGAATATAATACCCAAAATGAGGAATGTATTGGACAGGAAACAAGTAGATTTTCCTGACAAAAGTACTGACAGCAAGGCATCTTGGGATCTAAAATAGTTCCTTTCCCAGTCAATTATCGTCCTTATTCTTACAAGCCTCCAACTATCAAAGATGTTAGGGCAAGTCCCCCTGTGACCGATGCAACTGACCCTCAGACCAAAAAATATCCGCCTCCTTTGTACTATGTTGTCCTTTAAAAGGATATTGCGGGTCTGGAAATAAAACCTGCCTTTAATTGGTCTGACCAAACTATTGAATGTTATCCCCACAGCAAATATGATCCCGCGGGGAAAGGAAGATTTTCCTTACAAAAGTACTCACAGCATGTAGATCAGGAATTAAATCGTAGCCTTTCCAAAATGGGGATCATATACCAAGGAAGGCCTACCTTAACTCAAGATTTATGAGGAGATGGGGTAAATTGAGTCAACACTGGATTAAGAAACTACTACTAATGTTCCACAAATTCCAAAGACTGATCTACAAACACCTTTATTGTACTCCATAAACTTTAGCATTCAAAACTTTGACAGAAACCAAAACTCGAGGAGCAAGAAAGTGAGAACCAGGAACGTGGAAAACGGTTCAGAGGAAACGAAAAAATCTTCCCGGAAAAAATATACATCAGAAACCATTCCGGAATGGACACTTGGTCTCAATTAGGGGACATCCAAAAGTCTACCTGGATGCAATCCAGGATTTGCATGCAAATAAACAAAGGAGGTGGTTATACTTTAGAGGATCTTGTTCTACTTCTTTCTCAGAAATTCGAAAGATTTAAAATGCATTCGGAGATGTTTAAGAATGAAACATTTGGACAGACTAAGAAGCAGTAGAAAAACTCATACACACACCACCAGGAGCCTATCCTGAAACAAATATCTACACAGGGATTTGATATGACGAAAACAAATTTCAGAAGAGAAACCCTGGACCATAACGAATCTACAATTCCTGGCATATGGGGTCTTGCGACAAGAGGGACTAAAGCAGTCTTCCTTTTAAATGAAAGATATCCTAAAACTAATACCGAGGATGACATATACTTCAAGAAACTATTATTTTTTAATGATTTGTATGGATTGAATGAAGGCCTTATTGGGAGATGCCAATTGCTTCATGGGTTTGTCTCTCTCTTAGGAATCCACATTCATTATGGAATTATTATCACAAAGAATATATTTCATCCTTTGGGAAATGATTTTGAAGATGATTTTATAAGTGAATTTGGATAAGGATATGGGTTTGAACTGCTCAAAGGAGGAAATGTCCAAATTTGGGATTATAGTAATGAATGTTGAATGAAAAGTACCCAAGGTCTACCTAACATCATGGAGTATTCTAGATGTATAACTGGTTGGGTCGAGTATTTAAGCAATAATGCTGCAACTCCTAGGGCTCCCTTCTTTACTTTTATCAACGTGGTAGTTCGTAACAAACTTGGAAGTGACGGTGCTATATGCACAAGTACTAGCTCTTGCCGTGGCTGTCACTTGATCAACTGGCACAAGTCCACTAGGAGCTTAAGCCAACTTCTATGAGATCTTAGAAGAAGATTTTAACTGTGATGGATGAAAACTAACTCAAAAGAGGCTAGTCTACTTACAGAAAGAAGCTGAAAGCTGAAAGGAAATGCAAACCCTAGCAAACCCTAGTTTTACCGACTAACCCTACTGGTGCAAGAAAAGAGATGAAAGCAGTGGAAATGGATGCCATTGACTTTTAGAAAGGTAATATGCATGTGACTAAGCTACTTCTACAATAAAATCTAGAAAAAAACATCTTTTTGTATTTTTGAGTAAGTTGTCAGAATTGTTATGCATGTGCTTTAACTATTTTTCACTGTGCAGAGGTTGATTGGTGAAAGGAAATGCTTGCAGGAGGTTGGGAAGGTGAGAAGAGTGCTAAGGCATCCCTAGCAACCTTCCATAGAGTTTCACAGTGGTCGGATCTCAAGAAACTATTTTCGTGAGCTTCTACAGGAAGTCTACAGGGGTTCTACAAGATGTATTGTAGCTTCTACAAGATGTACTGTAGCTTCTACAGGATGTTCTGTAGCTTCTACAAGATGTTCCAAAAAGAGGATTTTGGAGGGTTGATGGAGGAAAAATGGTGGCAAAGTGAAAATGGAGGTTGGATAAGGATGTTAAGGGGTCTAGGACCTGGTGAATGAGGATAAGGAGCGATTGGATTTTTTTGAGGATGGAGGTAGCAAGGTTGCACAAAAATGTAGAAATTAGGGCAAAGTGGGAAAATGTGGCAAATGAAGGGAAATAATTTGAGTTAGGGGATGGATCAGGTTGTATTGATGGAGGAAGGGTAGGCAAGAAGGTATCATAGGTGCTCTACACGTTATTTTCCAAAATTGATCAAATGAAGGCTAGGAAAACCAAAGATCTATCTAGTTTGACCTAATTCAACCTAGAAACCATATGCATGATGAACAGAAGTTTATTGGCAGAAAATCATGTAAAACAAATATGGAAACCAAGAAAGAATAGATCCTAAACATGGAAGTACAACTGGTATCAACTTGTCTAACTAAAAATCTAACACTAGCAATTGCATGAAGAGGCAGAAACAGTGTTTTTGTGGCAACAAGTATGCCTTGGTCTCAAATCATGGTACCAAGGAGGGAGAGGTGAGATCAAGGGTTGCTTGATGCCCTTTTCTGAATATCTTTTCTATACTCAAACTATCAAATCAATCTGAACCATGAAAAGCTATTTTAATAATCAAAAACAACCTAAGTAACAAAGCAAGATTTTTATCTAGATAATAGATTTTATTCTAAGAATGTAGCAAAGGCACATAAAATTACACAAAGGAGGTACTCGGAACTTGGGTTGGGCCCAACCCTAAGAGCTACAACCTCCTAAGAAATATTAAAGCTGGTACAAATCTGGATTCATGTTTACTGATCAAGAAATAATAGTTACATCCCAAAAACTGTCTACAAGAAACAGCTCGAAACTGTGCTGATACAGAGCTGCACTAATGTGCTAACCTACTTACTAAAATATAAGTACAATATAACTAAAAACTGACTAAAATTGAACTACAAACTGACTAACTCCAAATGAGGCCTTAAGCCTTCTTATTTATTCAAATTGAGGACTCCAACAATCCTCCTAAACTTTAGGGACTCGGTTGCCAAAACTTGCAGTTAACAATAGTCCTACTTGACTTGCTTGGCTGCCCCTTGTGCTCCAAGTTTTTGATTTATCTTAAAATCCTTCCATGATATTTCAATGTGGTTAGGAAAACCACCCCTATAGGCTTTCTCAATGAGAACCCACGCAACATGTTTGTCTTTCTCCCCTAGACATCTAGAATCCACATAAACACATCTTCCCACGACATTTCCAATCTCATATAGAGTTCCTTTTGACCACAACTCCAAGGGAAGACCCGGGAGTTTTACCCAAATTAAATTGTTTATGGGGGTATTTTTCAGTGGATTACAGCCCATGTACCATCTGTCCAACCTAATCGCCGTCGAGGGTGGAATAATTTTTACAGGTTTAATATTCTTTCTGAAGAAATATGAAGATTCATGTTCTACATGGCCTCTTTGGAGATGGTCACTTTGGGATCCTTCCTGGGATGTTTGAGGGATTTGATAGTGAGGCCAAAACAAACCATCTCCGTCATTGTTCCACAAATGAGAAAATTGCAGACGTCTTCACCAAAGCACATGGAAGAGAAAAGGTTGAACGATTCAGAATGATGCTTGGAATCACCAACATCCCTTCAGATTAAGGGGGGGAATGTTGACACCTAATCCCCGTGACTGGGTGAATTTATGTAAATAAGTAAATTAGAAATATGAACAGTCATCGGGAGATGAACTGAATAGTCTCTCCCTCATGTATATAATGAAGATCCACCTTGTGAAATAATACATGAAACAGTTTTTGCTTTGTGGAGTTACTGCCTAGCCTGACAAAAATAAAAATAGTAAAAACAACAAATGAATTGATTAACTCATTTTATTGTATTTCTATTTTTATTAATAAAATTACAACTATTTTTTTCTAGGAAAAAATCGTAATATGCATATCACATTTAAATAAATTAAAATAATATTGATTCATGTTTCAGAACAAATAAATAACCGTCCTAGCTCCATCCTAACTTTGGATCTACCAAGCGTAATGAGGAACTGAATCTCTTGAGATGCAAACCTATTTTTGACTGCAACGAGATTTGATTTGTCTTCATGCATGGTGGATCTATAGTTAAGATGGATCTAGGGTGGTCCAATTATTAACTATAATTAATTATAAATATAATTATAATTTTTATTTTATGTTCATGTGCTCTGACTAAGTCAAAAATTTTACAAGGCATTACAACATCTCAATTGTGGAGTGCTTGAGAGGGCCTCTTGGTATAAAAACATATAGCAAGTTAATAAATTTAAATAATAAACAGATGATTAAAAATAAGAGTATATGTACATATAGAAATGCGATACATATCAGTAATCATCATAAATTCATATTAAAATTTAATTAATAACCATATAAAAATTCAATATTTACAATATATTTTTTTTTGAGTTATCTATCAATTTATTTCTTTTCGACATGACTGAAAATGGTATTAAGTATTGAAGTCATTGTTTTTAACACAACATATTTACATATTTTGTAAAATTTATTATTCAAGTCCAAAGGACATGGGCTGGGAATACAAGTCCATCCTACTGTATTCCATTTATTTACATCATCCCTCTTACAAATGATTCTAGACTCTCCCACTTATACACATGCAATATGGTGCCCTACACAAAATGAAACTTATAGCATCACCAAACAATCAGGATTTAGTTGATATGAGATTGAGCCTTCCATTGTTGTTGTTGGTTGACTTGGTAATTTATTTTAAGGTTGTGTTTGATGGCTTAAAGGATATTATTTTCAATGTTCTACTAGCCATGTTCACTTTCTGAAACCCTTCTTCCAATTTCACTTTGATGTTCTCCAATTCATCCTCCAAATAATGAAACTTTCACTGGAGATCGAGCATCATTTCCATAGCCACGATTACATTGGATTACAATTTATTTATTTTTAAATTCATTTGAAGAAGATCTTATTGCTACTAATTCAAATTCTCCTCTAAGTATTTATCACCCCGCTCCCCAAACATATTTTTCTAACACATTTTATGAATTTATAGAGAAATGGAAGAAATTTGTCCCAAAGACCACACCGACATAGAGTGAAGAGTGACAAGAGACTCACAATTCCATATGGTGTTGGTTGTTTCCATAATAAATTCCAATTATCCCCCCATACCAGTTGAGAAAATCCTTATAGAAGCAAAATTGCAATACTAATTCTTTTCCAAATGAAGCCCAACAAGGGATCTAACATCTTTTCATGATTATAAATATTGAATAATGAATACAAAACCTAATACCAACTTATCAACAAAAATTCACAATTAAAAAAAATTCTAAAACTTCGAGGAAAGGGCACATAGTATTAATCACTACTTCTAAAAGTAGTAGGGGAATCAGACTAACAATCCTTCAAGTAGAAAATATAAATACCACAAAACAAAATCAATCCTTCAACACCTTCACAATATTGAGCTTCAACTTAGCAAGATATACCCCTCAATCAAAATATATTGAAAGAATATCTAATTCCAGAAAAGGTACCTCTGACACGTCAATTTTCCAAATTTAAATATTCAAAGTCATAACTAACATAGAGTATAGGCTTCCATCCACTACCAAGACTCATATACCAACCTCTCCAAATAATTACAGTTTTCTATATATTATCCTCCATTCTCCAGTGAGAGAGAAATAATAGATGGATTGGTTGTGAAACAATATCTCAGCTCTAAGGGGCCTAACTAAATCTCCATAAAGTCTCCAAGACATTGAGCATGCTACCAAAATGCGTAATGTTTCCAACATGTAAATATACCACAACTTTGAGTTGATAGAAAGTTTTGCCACTCATGTCAAAGGTGTTAATTGATGTCAAAGGTGTTATCACTAGATGACTAAGCTCATTGAGAATGTTTGAACATGTCATTGATGTCAAAAGTGTTGTCATTAAATGGCTAAGATTGTTGAAAATGTTTGAAGATGCCATTGATGTTGAAGGTTGTATCATGATTGTTGTTATAGTTCAAAGCATGTCAAACATGTAGAAAATATCTTATATTTACATGTAAATTGGTGAACAATAGTGGTGAATTAGATTATTCAAGGAGGACAAAATTTGGAGCCATTTTAATTTTAGAAAGAACTTCCAAATGGTATGTTTAAGTCCAAAATAGACTTACTAGATTAAAAGATATGTCAGATAAATGTTTTGAGGATAAAAGTAAAAAAATTGATCATTTTGGTTAGGGGCCGCATAGCTGAGTGAACATAGATATTTGGCAAGGTTAGCCGCATGGATGCACATGGAAAAATCATAAGAATGAAGGAAGGATGGTGTGGGTAGCACACAAGACATGTAATCTAGTTGGAATAAATCATAGAAGTTTCGAAGAGAAGCATGAGTTTAAATTACCAGCGTCATGAGGCATTAGGACGACATGGCCAAATGCAACAGTGGGAGGATGTGGCACTTTAAAAGTCAACAGTTGAGGAAATGATGATTAGTGGGTAGGGGTCTTGTGGGACACATAAACTTAGTGTTTCATCCACAATGGATCCAAAAGAGCTGAAATTTATATTCCCAGGGAGGTGAGACTAGGTAGAGAGGAAAGTTTCCATTGGTTTCCAAAACAATTCCATTTTCGACTAAAAAACTTATGAGGTAAAATGAACAAAAAACAAAGCCTTAAACCCCCTTTCACCATATTAGGAGATGTAATTTAGCACATGGATGAAATGATGGAGGACACAAGACATGATTTGGTTGGACAGAGTAGATACAATGGTAGCATGATGTCAGGATGAATTCAACATGATGTGGACTACTAGGATGAAACATATGGTATGTATATTTAACATTTTTGTGTGGCTAACAAACTTGCTGACCTGCAAACAATATTTCATGATTTTTATTTTCTCTTTTTATTTTTTATTTTATTTTTTGAAAACAACTAGTTTGTGTCCAAGAGGTTTTCATCCTAGCTGCTTTCCCTGGGCGACTCAACAGAGGTTTTCACCCAAAGATCTTTTTATTTCTCTTTTCTTTTTGACACCATTGTGCCACCTCAAGAGGTTTTCAACCCAATAGTGGGAAACAGGTGCGTCACAGAGATTTTCACCTCAATCTCCTTATTTTTTTATATCTTTTCTTTTATCAGTGACTTGATGACGCAGTATTTGAGACGTGATCCACCACCATCATTTTTTTTTATACCGTCAACGAACTCTTTATTTTACACTAGCCTTTTGTAAACATTCAATCTATGCCCATTAAAAAGTAAAGGAATGGGTGTTTAAGTGTTGAATAGTTGTTAGAAAATTGAACCGATGCAGCGATCATCCCGCCTGCAACACTTTTGAGAACCCTAATCACCGATCGTCTCTGACGGCTCGAGCTCACGCCGCCGGACTCCTTGTGAAAGCCTTCAATGGCAAAGCCTGCAGGAGGGGAGGGCTCTGCCCCCTTCCTCTTGACACTCCAAACTCTAACACGGAACAACACACGACACCTCTAACCCCTTCTGGTGCGGTCCCTAAAGCTGAGCAGGGAGGACAAAGAACGCATGGAAAAGAGATACCTACAGCCCAGAATGATGCGGTGAATATAGAAAAAGAGGCGCACCAAAAAGCTTCTTCGTCACAGCCAAAGCCGACCTCGGCCACCTGTATTCCGAAGGCTACGGAACGCATCAAGGTTGATCTGCCAAGTCATCGCATCAACGGGTGAGATCCAATACATGCAGGATCATGCGCTAATAGGAAAGTTTCTTGGATTCTGGCCTACTGAAAAGGCATTGCAGGGCTGGATAGCCTCAAAATGGAAGCCCAAAGGACAAGTTACCCTGCAGCTTGGCTCGAAAGGTTTTTTCACAGCCATCTTCCATTGTATGGAGGACAAAGCGCGGATATTCGAAGGCGGCCCATATTTCTTTAACTCCTCGAGACTTTATCTCACGGAGTGGAAGCCAAGATTTAACCCTGATAAAGAAGATTTCAGCTGGGCTCCAGTATGGATACGAATGTATTCCCTCCCAGTACAATACTGGAAAGAAGAAACGCTTGTAGACATTGGAAACAAACTTGGGACCTCCATCAAAGTTGCGGCGGAAACAGAAACCCGCAAATACACCTCGTACGCCAGGATCTGCGTTCAGATGCACCTGACTAAGGCTTTAGCTGACTCGGTAAGTCTCTTTCACAATGACTTTGAATGGACACAACCTTTAGATTATGAGCATATCCCCTTTTGCTGTCGCAAATGTCATGAGCATGGCCACCTCTTCCGAGACTGTCCTCTGAACTCGCTGTCTAAAGCCTCTTCCAATGACACCAATAAAGACTCGGAAGGTTTCACCAAAGTTCCTAACCGCCATAGGCATGCCAAGAAAAGCCCGACTATCCCTGATAATGCCATCAAATCAGATTCACAGAACAGATTCTCTTTGCTTGCTTCTCAAGATCCGCAGGACCAACCTAGCTCTGATCCCTTGGAGAATATTTCTATGCCTTCATCTTCCCTTAACCCCTTAGCCCCCATGCAGTCCTCAAATCCAGTCTCTTCTCACTACACACCTAACCCTCCTTTGAATAATTCTAAAATGGTTTCAGACCACAGCCCTTTCCCCTCTTCCCAGGGGGAATCTGTATTAGATTTTAAACAGCAGGCCTCGGCCATGGACCTAGATGCAGCTCTTGCTCTCAGTCTTCAGGAAGACGCAGATGAGGAAGACCAGAGCCCCCCTATCATCATGGAGGAAGATTTGGAGCATGTAAGCCTAGATGGTCTTGATATCTTCAAACTTGAAACGGCCTGCAAACAAAAAGAATACAACTCAATTCCCCCTTGGAAAATCGACAGACTTGAAGGAGTCCTGACCAAAGTGCAGCATAATAAAAGTCTGGGTATACAAGGAGGAAGCCCTTGGGATGGAAAAAAAACGCTCAAAGAAACCAAGAAAAGGGGACGCAAGACAGATCTACAGAGAACCATAATAGTGGGAGAAATACTTATGGAATCGGGGCGATTCCCTAAGTTGAAAAAGTTCTATAAACCCAAACCTCAGTTTCCATGAAGCTCATCTCCTGGAATGTGAGAGGACTCAACAGCCCCTCAAAACATCGGATGATCAAAAACCTGATTCAACAAGAAAAACCATCCATAGTTTTTCTTC